>NKZP01000981.1:0-18916 GCA_002370765.1 Metschnikowia similis
CCGCCACAACTATTCTAAAAATTGAAGATTTACCCTACGATCTTGACCGCATTGTTCCTCTTCCGGCGCCGGTGGGTGGTTATCTATTTATATTTGATTGGACTATATCTTAATCTATTTATTAAAAAAAGCTTATCCGAAATACGGAGATACCCGCCCACCTTAGGGCGGTCATTTAATCTTTGGGTTAAACAGGAATAAAAGATCATAAGTTAGGTAAAAACCCGTCCACCTTCGGTGGGCGGGAAATAATCAAGATTCATATATATAATTTATAGATACCCGGACGTATGAAATAAATTTAGGTGCTTTAAATTTGGAAAGACGTTATGTTAATAAAATTAAAGAATTAAAAATTAAAGGATTAAATTAGCATTATTATGTGTATGTAAGAAATTACATAATAAATTAACTTAATGTTATGTTCTTTTGTAGTTGTTTTTAGCGTCAAGTACTTATGAGAAGGTGTATTCGTTGATGAGCCCTAAAACAAGGGGGATCCTCCTAACTTGTATAGATAAAAACTGGCCCGGCCCGCATGAGGCGTCGGGCGCCTCATGGCGAGGTGCCGGCCTGATTGCGCCATTTCCAGCCGGAGTGGGGGCAATGGCGCCATAATTGGTCGGAGTGGGGTGTTATACACGTTCAGGCCGCCTTAGGCGTCCCGATAAGGCCTGGTCTGGCTTATCTAGACCAATGGTGGCTTATCTAGACCAATGGCGCCTCGAAGTGGGTATGGGTCCTGCATCCAAGAAAACCACGACGTTGCATTTGGGTAAAACCACGGCGCTACATCGGATAAGATGCAGCGGGGCCATCTCGTCTGAGTCTCGGAGATAGTCGGTCGGGATAGCGCCCGTCTCTCTCCAAGTGGGGTAACCATGGCGTCCACTTGTAGCGTACGTCGCTGGTAAATCTGGTATCCACTAACATTTAACATTTTGATATTAATTACTACAATGTCGAAATTAGCTTTAACTATATTTCAAAATAGGCAAAGAAACGTTGAATTGTAGGATTACTTACTGAGCAAAAGGAATCGATATAACAAATAGTTATACGATAAAAAAATACCCCGCATGACTTGACCCTCGGAAGGTACCCACTCAAGCACGGAGTCTTTTGAAACCCAGCTCAATTCTTAGTGATTCAGGAGTCACTATCGTCGACGTGCACATGGGGTGGCCCTGCGTGACCTGCTCCTCCGCCCCATAGCAGCCACGGCGTCTCTAACTTTGACGTACGTAACTGAAAGCACAGCACTGGTATTAAAGGGGCATGGTTGGGGTATGTACCACAAGCCTCAGTATGCATGTAATGATTTACTGGTTTAGTGTGATTTACTGGTTTAGTGTGATTTACTGGTAGTGTGATTTACTGGTAGTGTGATTTACTGGTAGTGTGATTTACTGGTAGTGTGATTTACTGGTTTTCCTTAGATCCAACATGGGTAGCGCACTACCCATGGATACGCAATTGACCTGCCACGTGTGGTTGCAAGGAAACCTTCGATGACCCACGTCGATAGAGGCGTGTCCAACTCCGACGGCGCACTTTCGTTAGAACGTCGTGGCTTCCTCGACGCAGCCTCGCCCAGATACCCTTTCCGGGTCTTACCAGCCCATCGGGACCTCCCAACGGCACTAGCCACTCTGCTGGCTGGTCACTCTCCCGTATAAGGATTGCCAGCCAGCTAAAGGCGGCGGGCTTGCTCTTTAAAACAGCCCGACCAGCGCGGTCGGGCTGGACAGTTTCTATACAAGAGCCGAAGATCCCACTTGTTTTAGGGATCATCAACGACATCATCTCTTGAGTACTAGACGTTAAAACAACTACAAAAGGATATAACAATTCTTTGTTAAATATACTGCAAAAACCATCGCGAGTCCGCACAGTGTACTCATGATGTAACGGAGATATTTGCGAGGAAATACTCGACCATTAAGGAATTAATCTCAGGAGCACGTAAGCTGTTCTCGGCACAAGAGATACCGGAGTGATCAGCAGCGGAGATCCAAACCCTCACTCTATACTAACCAACTATTCAACACAGGCTTACAACCATGCATCCCACACTAAACTTGTTAGATTCTTATGTGAGAGACGAGGCCAATCCTGAGCGACTATCGATGTTTAGCTTCCCAGGTTCAGCGCCGTGGTTCTACCCAAAAGCAACGTCGTGGTTTTCTCAGATGCAGCACAAATGGCGCCTCCGGCCCCACTTTGGCCTACGGATAAGCCAGATTGGGACTTGTTGGGTCGTCCGTCCCAACACCCCACTTCTGCCAAAGGTGGCGCCGTCGTGCCACTATATTACCTCACCCATTTTGCTGTCCATGTGGGTGACTTTCTACACCCTTTTGATCTCGTCTCAGCAACGTGCTTTTGATCTCGACTCAACAACGTGCTTTTGATCTCGACTCAACAGTAACACGTGCTTTTGATCTCGTCTCAACAGTAACACGTGCTTTTGATCTCGTCTCAACAGTAACACGTGCTTTTGATCTCGTCTCAACAGTAACGGGCTTTTGATGTACGTCCGTTTGCATCGCCGCACCACTACCAAGCCTCTGGAATCCCACTATCTCAGTGACTGGTCATGGCTAGGGATGTACGGCTTCATCTCATGCCGGCTTCATCTCGTGCCGAAGGAGTTCATCAGTGCACCGGGTTGAGCAGTGCACGGACCTTCTTGGAAGAACCTCTCGGAATACTATGGCGACTCTGGAGGCGTCAAAGTGTTTGAAGAGATTGCGCTTGAACTTGAAGTTAATGTTATAGTCGCTTTGGTCACAATGACCAAAAGATTTTTGGCACCTTGGTCAATTGAAAGACCGTTCCAGAACTATAGCGCTAGTTTCATAGCATCTAGCCTCCACTATATTTATGGTTAGCTAGACTCCTTCTTTATAAAGATGGAATCATGTATCTGTGTATCAACCGTTTAATATCTTTCCATTATTAATGAGTTGACTGCAAGTAATTGTAAGTACCTGTAGAATTACCAGTAATGTAAGTTAGAAGTATTGCGAGTATCAGGAGTTAGTATAAAGCCCATCCAAATTTTAATGGTACAAGAGATAGTGCATAGCAGAAACCTTCGTACCTGCATCCCGAAATGCCCATCGAGCTGCTCAGCCTTTGGAAGCTAGTTCCTAGACCTTCACTGTCCTTTGCCACTTTAAGTGGCGCAGATCTTGTCAAAGGATAGTGAAACCGCCGTATCATGTATTCGGAGCATTGACAGAAAGCACTTGTAGATTCTAGTCATGCAATAATATGTGGACCAGGGGAGAGGCCGATGGTAAGACTCGGTAGCTCCACGAATTTGCCAGGTGCTTGAGGAGGCACTCGTTGCTGGTCGTTGAAACAAGGGGACGGTCTCCGCTTGTAGGGCGGGCGGGCTGTGTCACGGCCGATGGCACCTTTAGTGCATGTCCCGATTTGCTAGTTTTGACCCAGGTCGCGTCTGACAATCCACGGCGTTGCCGATAGTCGCAGCTGGCGGCCCACGCCTAGGCCTCGAAGTAGACGTTGGTCTGGGACACGACTCCATCGGCGCCCCGCCTTGGAACCGCACTTTTCCCTGTGGATCTGCCACTAGCGGTAAGAAATTATGCCTGTTTCAATGGTAGGAGGGGAGACTGGTTCCTTCCATGTAATAAACTGACCACTGGTGCCAAGAACTAACTGTGCAAAGCAGCCTCGTATAAACTGCTAATAAAGAGAAGGTACAACTCCGTATAGCTTCCTTTGTTTTAGACATTGACGACTTCATGTTTCCCCAGCACGGGTGAGTAGGCTTAACATAGATGCCAGGTAGGATCTACCAACCTGTTGCTCTGGGATCATATGAGAAGATGCTTCAAAGAATGAAATTAATTCGGGATAGCTGCAATGAGTGGATTGTTCATGAAACTTTCTTCCGCTATATTTCCCCTTTGATACCACTCTTGCCTTAACCCACTTTTGGTCCTTAAGATCTTTTGCTTAACCCTTTTCCTCTTCTTTTCCTGCTATTACTTGATCGTATTAGCCTGGAATACTTTTGCGTTGTTCTCCACACTTACCCACTGCTGATCCCTTTATCTTTTTGCTTGAAAACAGTCACATTTTTTTTGCCTCTCTTCTAAACCCTTCTCCTCTTTCATGTCCTGGGGTAAAAACACCATTTGATCATTCTAGTGATCTTTGATATGCTTGAAACTTTCATGTTTTACATTCATGCAAAGTTGGTTCTCAAAGGTTTCATTCCTGATCACTGTTCGTCATTAATCCATCAGTAATCACTTTGTCACTTGGGCACAGTGACACCTTATCGCACGGAGCCGAGTGGGGCAACGGCTTATGGAAGTGGGAGGAAGTAGCCGAGAGTAGAAACGGGTGTTTCACTCTGCTATAGGCGTAGGTGAGTGGCCAAAGAAGTACCCAGACGGTAGAAAGCAAGTCCCTACAGCCAAAGGAGAAAGAGCCATTTCCTCATCCTAGCTGAGTTATTGCTGAACATCAACATCCCAACAATCGGATCAACAATCGAATCAACAATCGAATCAACAATCGCAAGCAATCGCATCAGCAATCGAAGAATGCTCATAGCACTGTTGGTGTCCTAATAGGTGCGGTATAGCTCTTTTCGACCGAAAAGAAGAATCGCCGCAGCTCCTCGAAAAAGAATGCGTCGAACTGGTCAATCTGATAAAGACGTGGCCAGATATCGCGAGACATGTTGCTGGATGAGGGAAGCTGAATGCAGAAAACAAACAGAAGAAAGACAAGGACCATTGGAACCATGTGACTCTCCTCATCATCCATAGATGCCCCCGAGCATGGAGAACTCGGTATGGCTTGCGCCTGTGATTGGCTGGCGCCATAAGCGTTGGCAATGCTGCATTCCCGCCCACCATGCCATCGGCCCTGTTGTTACCGGTCCCCTCAATACCTCACCAAACCAGTTCCATTGAAGCTATAACATTCATGTGGACCGTTGGCAAATGCAGCAAGAGTGTCGTCGACTAATTGAATAGGAGTTTCAATGTCATCTTTAAGATCACTTTGTGAAGCCATGTTCTTCGATGCTCACGCCTAAACTTTCTTGGCTTCTCCTGAGTCCTTCACTCGAAGGTCCTGCTCAACATTTCCTCTGTTCTAGACACATGCTCAATTTGGTCCCCAGAGCTAGCAGATCCCCCGCGAGTGCTATGAGAAGTACCGGGGATGTTTTCTTCTGCAGTAAAAGAATTGATTGCTCGCTCGATTCCTTTTTCGTATGGTTTCATCATAAGCCCCACTCGCTTCAAGCCAGCGAGATGTGGGTCCCAAGACATCTTTCCCTTAGCACTATAAGTCGGGCCCAAGAAGCCCAGGTATTTGATTCATGCGAATCTGCTCTGAGTGCTTTCCGTTTAGTAACGATGTTCTCACGTCCATTGGATGCATGATCCATTTGTGAATAGTTGCAATAGCAAGGCTACCCTTAAGCTTGCACGACATGACTGGGACAAAGAGCCACGATCAACATACACCCTTCAACTCAATGGTAACCTTTCACCACATCGTGTTTGCCACCATCTTCAATAGCGAGTATCTGTCTGCGTAATATAGACTCCTGAGGGACAGAGAGCTGGGGAGAGAGTTCTCCCTTTTGATATCAGCCTCAAGCTTCTTTCGCGAGTACCAGTCATCCGATCTCTGTACTTCAGCAGCGTTAGGAGCCTGACGTGTAGAGTCTGTAGGTGCTCCACCAATGACGCCGTCGTGTGATGTATTGGGGTGAGAGCTTCCCGCGGGAAGTAGTCAGAAGAGTCGTCGTCGTTATACAACATCTCCATCATTTCCGGGGTAAGTACCTCTGAAGGTCGAGGGAGGTAGATAGTGAGTTTCCTTGAGCGAATACAACGTTCGTTTCAGGCAAATCAGGAACCTCCGCCCATCTCCTCAAGACTTTGCAATAGCAGCACACAATGACGTGCCTATTGAGACGGTGCTGCCAGGACAACCCTTATAGGAGGAACTCGCATGGCTGTACGAAGCTCCAAGAGCTCCATTTAGGCAACGAAACCGGCTGGGTCAGGGGGCACTCAAAATGTACGCGCCAATGGGGGTTTGACCTGAGCCTGTCATCAATCTGGTCCGCCCACCCATCCCACGTTCTCTGCATGATTATTTTTGCAGGAGGAGAAAGACTGGGAGATGTTCAGGGTGATACATGAACATTGGTTGGTGCCGGGCGGCTTCGCGGTCTGCCCCTGCTCTGTGCCGTAACATCTGACGAGTCCAAATTTGTCCTGCCATGTCCAGTCATGTCCAGTCATGTCCAGTCATGTCCAGTCATGTCCAGCCATGTCCAGCCATGTCCAGTCATGTCCAGTCATGTCCAGTCATGTCCAGCCATGTCCAGTCATGTCCAGTCATGTCCAGTCATGTCCAGCCGTGTCCAGCCGACTCTGTCCGGACTAGCCAGTTTACGGTATCCTCAATTTCCCTAATGTTTCGGATTTTTGCCTCAAGGTGTCATGGCCCCAATCCATGTTATTGTGAAACCCATCACTCTAACTCGGTGCTTCCGGAACCGTGTTGGCACCGGCCATGACATCGCGCCTGTATGCAGTGCCTGAACTTCATTGACGCCTCTCGGCAAGTTTCACGCCGGTCAAATACTTGGCTGACGGTCCCCAAGTGCCTTGCAATTCTACTTCACCACGGCCGTTGATACTTTGCCCACGCCCACCCCAAGCAGCTTCATCCGGTCTCGCCGGTGGCGCCAAGCAATTCCGGGCCGGCGTGGCATTATGTGCAGGAACAGGCGCGCGTATGCAGTCCCGCATGACTTATTCTCCAGGCAATCTCACCGCCCACCGCCCCCACAAAACTCCATCCCAGTCCTCACTCTTTCACCACTTCACCTCCATCATGTCTTACAACCCCCCAACTGGTGCGCCCCCTAACTGGGACAGCAAAAACGCATCGCCCCCCTCCGGCCCGCCCCCCTCCGACCAATCCAGAGGCCAGCCCTCTTACAACCAGCAGCCGCAATATCAGCAGGGCGGCTACCAGGGCGGCTACCAGGGCGGCTACCAAGGTGGATATCAGGGCGGTTACCAGGGCGGTTACCAGGGTGGTCCCCATGGCGGTCCCCAGGGCTACCCTCCACAACAGGGCGGCTACTACCAGCAGCAGCCGCAGCAGCAGTACTACGTACAGCAACAAAAGCCTTCCAACAACAACAACAACTGCTTGATGGCGTGCCTCGGTGCACTCTGTATTTGCTGCACGTTGGATGCCATTTTTTGATTTGATTTTGATGTTGGTGGCATGACGTGACACCTTTGCTGGGGCTACAGTGTACAACCTAGAGAGAAACCAATTTTGGGCCAGCGTCGACGGAGCCGGCTCTGCAACCTTGCGTGAGCGTGTCGCTGAATACGAGATCAATTCACTGGAGTTTAGAGGACTCCATCCTTTGGTCACTATTCACGGCACAGTCTGGCGTCGCTCGGGCCTTAGTAAGGCTTGGTGTCGCGCCACCGAACACCATCGACCTATGCCGCCCGCAAATGCCGGCACTAGAATACTGGATTATTCTTTGGAAGTCTCGTCATTTGTAGCGTGGCAATGGATTGCATCAGGCAACCGCTCGTACGATTCCACCACTACTTACCTAATCCCTTAATATACACACCACCACCTTGAATTTATGTGGCTCAGTACACTGTTTACACTGAGACTATATGCGACCCAGTGTCTAATCCGACGTTCCAAGAAAATTTCAACCTATTATAATATTATAAGTAGATGAGTCTGACAAACTGGGCTAATTATCATCAAACCGAGAGCTGGTCTCGTATAGTGGTTAGTACAGTTCGTTGTGGCCGAACAAACCCAGGTTCGATTCCTGGGACCAGCATATCTTTTTCCACTCTTTTTCTCTCTGTCTTCCCGAAGATACAATTTACACCAAAGTAATTCGTTTATTCATACAGCTGCACGTTGTTCTCTACATCGGTAACCTTACAGGACTGCACCGTGATCACCACCAAGGCATTGTCACAATTGGTCAAATAGTGAGACTTCTGGGTATCGTCGTCGAAGCCGGTGTTCAAAAGCAAGCCCTTGTAGAGCTCGTATTTGTCGTGGTGGACCGGAATCGTCGCAGCCTCGCCATTGAGCATCACTGATACACTGTTGGTCTCAGCCTTGTTGATATTGGTCAAGAGCTCAAAAAGAGAGTTTCGCTTACCACCTTGGTCTGCCCCCTCTGCGCGAGAGGAGGTGATCCAGTCGTGCACGAGTAACGACACCTTGGGATTCTTCGTCATGTTTTCGTACTTGGTGGTGTTGGTGGGCGTGGAGATGATGATGTAGTGGTGGGCCGAGTCATGGTAGTAGGCGTAGTTCATGAGCGACACGTGCGGCTGGTTGTCGAAGCACGTGGCCAAGTGCACAAAGTGCTTTGCCTTTAAAAGGCTGGTGACGGACTCGGGCAAGGACATGTGGTTGCTTATAAATGGGGATGGCCTGGCTCCATGCCGCACAGCAGGGCGATCGTGGGCCCGTACACCGCGCAGAGGGACAGAGGGACAGAGGGACAGATGGACAGGTGGATAGACGGATAGATGGACAGATGGACAGATGGACAGATGGACAGATGGACAGAGGGACAGATGGACAGATGGACAGAGTGACAGAGGGACAGATGGACAGAGGGACAGCGGGGCACGCGGACAGCAAGAATGCTTCGCCGCCCACGCACCAGTGCACCTGCAATTGACGCCTCGGTTTTCTGGCCTTCTGACCCGGCCACTTCCTGCGTTGCTCACGTGCTCCCGCGCTTGCTCGTTGCTTCCATGGCGCTTCCCTGGTGCTGGTGCTCGCATGGTCGCGTGCCTCGCATTAGAAAGGAGTGCATGTGGCCCCGCGCCAGTGAACTGACTTCACAAAGCACTGTGGGCCATCTGCACCGGGCTTCCAAACATGCCCAACTTCATCGACTTGGAGGCCGAGTTCGACTCCATCAAGGAGTACTCGTATAACGACTTGAAACACGATAAGTTCGTGCTGCATTTCAAGCCGCGGCGCCGCTTGGAACGCGACTTGGACTACTCCTTCAACATCCGCATGAAGAAGCCCGCCCTGGCTGCCATTTCCAGGGTCAACTCCAACAATTCCGGTTCCAGTTCCAGTTCCAAAGCCAGTTCCAGTTCCAAAGCCAGTTCCAGTTCCAAAGCCAGTTCCAGTTCCAAAGCCAATTCCAGTTCCAAAGCCAGTTCCAACACCAGTGCAAATTCCAGTTCTGTGTCTGCCGGCGCCCCTTCAGGCTCATCGGACCGTCTGTCTCATCCCACCAAAAGAAATGTGGTGCTCATAGGCCAGGAAGGCTTGGACGAGTTTTTGAGGGAAAGAAAAAAACGCCGGCTGCTAAAAGAACAGGCCAGGATCCTCAAGAGTTTGGAGACGTTGGCCGAGCCGGAGACCCCTGTGAACCCCAGCGTGGGCCTGCACCGGGCCTCGGCCACCGTGACCAATGTGCTGGCATCTGCGAATGTCCGCTCGGACGCTGCCTTTGGCGCTGCTTCTAATGCTACTTCGGACACTTCCTTTGCTACTTCGGACACTTCCTTCGCTACTTCGAACACTTCCTTCGCTACTGCCGGCACTGCTGGGCCCAGGAAAAAGAAAAAGGTATACCTTGTGCCTATGGATGACAATTACAGACAAAAAATGCTAGATTGGGTTGAGAAGAGACAGGCGAAGTCGGCGCAATCGAGAGGGAGTGGATCTGCAAATGTTAATGGACCAGGAATTGCGTCCAGAGAGCCAATATATGAGTTGGATGGTGGTTCAGCGGATGTTCCAGAGCTACAAGACGGATCGAAAGGAACCGAGAACGGGGCACAACAGCCAGATGATTGCTCACATGGCTCAAGCGGTTCAGAACAGGCGCCATTGGAGCCCGTAAACGAAACCAGTGAATCTCCCAGTGAGTCTGCTTATGCATCTGGCTCTCCACAAAAACCATCTCATGAAGCTGCAAAGTGTGCTGCCAAGAATGCAGGTTCCAACGACCTAGAGAGTGGTTCCAAAGACCCAGACAGTGGTTCCAACGACCCAGAGAGTGGTTCCAAAGACCCAGAGAGTGCTTCGGAACATGGCACAGACTCTCCCGATGAAAAAGAACTCAATGAACCGTCCAAGTTTCGGGAATTAATCCTACTGGAGTCGGAAAACGAGGACCAGACCCCATGTGATCCAGCGCGGGCGTCTCAGCACGACGTATCCTTGGCGAAATCGTTAATCCTCCAGCAGATCCATGGCGTATGCCTCCCTCATCTACCACCGTCTCTCCAGGATCCGTACAAGGAAGTGTGCTCGCTCTTTGAACAGACCGTCTTCAGTTCCGAGAGCCATACGGCCTTTCTCATGGGTCCAAGCGGCACAGGAAAGACGTTGATCGTGGAAAGAGCCTTGGAACTGATGCGCTCCAAATACCCCAAGACTTTCGTGGTCGTCCGGCTCGGCGGCGACATGCACCGCTCCGATCACGCGGCCATTCGTGAGTTCGCTCGGCAGCTTGACATTCAGGTCAATCTTTTGTCGATGTCGGTGTCTGAGACTACCTTCGAGCAACGATCCATCAGTGACACCTTTGATAACATTCTCACGGCCCTCAGCAAACCCGACCACTCGCTTCTCGACAACGCGCCCCGTGATACTTCCCGTTCATCAAGCACACAGAGTCCCGACAACCACAGCAACGAGCGAAAGGAGGAAACCATCCGCATTCTCATCATCATCGACAACATCGAGGAGTACACCCGCACGCCACGCCAGACCTTGCTTTACAACATGCTTGATTTGTGCCACTCTTCTAAGATCCCCATTTGCTTGCTTGGAATCACCCAGAATCTTGCCGTCCGAGAGAACTTGGAAAAGCGCGTGAGGAGCAGGTTCAGCCAGCGGGTGGTCGAGACGAAAAGACCCGCCTCTTTGGACATGTTCTGTACCAACGCCGAGGTTGTCTTGACCATCGACCCCGCCAAGTACGAAAACTTCGATGACCCGAAATACCCCGAAGCCTGGAACCTGGTTGTGAAAGGCCAGTTGAGGGGGCACAGTCAAGCTTTGCCTGAGGAGCAGTCCGCGGGTCAAGCCAAAGCAGCTGGTCAATTCGTCGGCTTGCGGCTGGTGGCGGCGGCGATATTTGCCTCCACCCGCGACTATAAACACTTGCTCAACTGCTGCTGCTTGCCCGTCACGAGCACCACCGTCCACGAGCCGTTCCCGCAGCCGGCAAAGTTCGAAATGGCATTCCACAACCTGATCTCCAGCAGCGTCAATAGCCAAGTGGAAAGCTTGTCGGAGATGGAAAAATTGCTTCTCATTGCCGGAGCCCGCTGGGTGGAAAAATCCGAAACCAAGCAAGTGAACTTCAAGTTGGCCTACCAAGAGTATGAACACATGATCAAGACATTCAACTTGGAGGCCACCACGTTGACATCCAAAACCTCCGCCATCGACAACGTGAGTTTGGCCGGCATCAAAGTCACGCGGTCCATCATGACACCAAAGGCGCTCAAGGACACCTGGGCCACTTTGTACAGGTACGGGCTTCTTTTCGATTTGATCACTAGCAACAGCGAAGTGAATGCTCACAACAACCATAATCGAAACAAGGAGATCAACCTTGCCGACGATAGAATGGTGCAGGTGGATGTTTCGTTAGATGAATTGGGGCACATGGTGCCAGATATGTTAAAGCGGTACACCAGGTTGTGAGGAGTGTCTAAAGCATGTTTCAGGGAAAGTCAGTTATTTTGTTTCTGTCGAAGAATACCCGATGAACTTGTTTCTGTGAAGAACCTTCACGTGAAAAGTGAAATGAAACCGTTCGCTTAATGGGATTGTTCGCTCCAATGGAAACGCTCACTCCAATGAAACCCTCACTCCAATGAAAACCCTCAATCCAATTGAAAGGTTAGCGTTACGTGGGCAAGCCACCATGGAGGCAAAACAGTCACATTCATCACGTGAACAAACCTCCAGCACGGCGGCCTATTATGGCCAGGGCGGAGCTCGTGTGGTGAGGCCGTCTGCAGGGCGACGCAAGATGAGCCGGAGCCGTGTCAGAGAGAGGCGCCTGAAACATACATACGTCATGCATGGAACGTGGGGCTAACGGCGTTGGCCGCGGGTGTGTATGAAGAGCCCCAAAAAGGAGGGTTCCTGAGAGGCGCGGGCCGTTTATGCACGGTGCGTTTCATATCGGCCAGTGTGCAGGACGGTGGGGGATGGAGTCAAGTCCACTCAAGGCAGCGTATATATGTGGCGCCCACTTCTCACCACCAGCGCTGCACTCTTTTTTCCAACTTGGCCCCGCTGCTTTGCTTCTTGAGCCTTGAATCTTCCCCGCCTCAACCATCCGTCGTGCTTCCAATGGCAGACATCCAGTTCCTCACGCTTCGCGATGCCACGTCCTCGGACATCAGCGAACGCAACTTCATTGCTATATTTGCAATCCTCATCCGGCAGTTACACTTGAAGGACTCCAGGGCCGAGCACAAACCGCAGGAAAAGTCGTATTTGAAGAAAATCGAGATGTTCGCCAAAAGACCCCCGCCCTTTTCGTTCGAAGTGTCGCGAGCCATTGGTCTAATGTCGGATCTCAAGCTTGACTTGAAGCTGAAAGTCTGCCGCCAGGTGCAGGGCAAGATCGTATACTCAGTGGAGCCGCAAACTGCGTACGAGTTGTTGAAGAAGTACTTCCTGTGCCACTTGATCCATAACCCCGCATCCAGGACGGCCGCGTGCTTGACCAGCCAAAACACCACGGTCCAGATCACGCCCAAGGGCACGGCGGTGGTGCAGAAGTTCTACCGCGACGTGGGCCTCGGCCTCGACCAAATGCCCGAGGTGATCAAGTCCAACTTCAACACCATGCGGTTGCTCGAGTTCCGGCGGTCCAAGGCCACCGGGCGGGCGCTCTACTCCGAATGCTTCAACCACGTGTTGACGTCGGAGATGTTTGGGCCTGCTCCGCACGTATGGTCGCCCAGCGCCAAGCACGAGGCCTCGACGGAAATGCAAACCAAAAAGCTCCAGGCACACGAGCCCGGGCATGCGCCGGCCCTTGGGATCAACCAGCACTACTTGCTGAGCAGCAGCCATAGCTTTGTGGTTGAGTCGCCCTTCTACCACCGGTACTTTCTGAACCCGGAGTCCGACTGCCACGTGCAGTACTTCGAGTCCGGGTCGGGCGTGCGGGTGTTCCGCAACCGAACGGGCCCCGACTCCAAAACCGTCGTCCCCTACTGCTTTTCCGGCAAGGCGTTTGTGCAGTGGCTTATGGACTGCTCCACTCTATACAGCGTCAAGGAGGCCATGGCCATTGGCCAGATTTTGTTGCGGCACGGGTTGATTATGCTGGTGGGCACAAGGGACGCGTGGGACCGGTTCGTGCCCGAGCGCGACGCGCTCTATACCTTGACGTCCAAGGCAACGTGCCAGTGGGAGTTTTGCGCGGATCACTGTGTCAAGGTGCCGAACCGCTCGTGGGACGGCGTGCTGGAGAATTCGGTCATGTGCAAGGTGGGGGACGTGGGCCGGGGCTATTTCGACACGCACTCTGACGCCACGCGCTCCGGATCGGAGACCTCGGCCGGGTCCGAGAGGTGGGGGTCTGCGGCAGAGTCCCTGTCTGAGTGTCCGCCCGAACGAGAGGTGTTGCAGAGGGCCGACATGTGGGAGAAGGCATCCGAGAAGTCATCCGAGAAAGCATCCGAGAAAGCATCCGAGAAAGCATCCCAGAAAGCATCCGAGAAAGCATCCGAGAAAGCATCCGAGAAAGCATCCCAGAAAGCATCCGAGAAAGCATCCGAGAAAGCATCCCAGAAAGCATCCCAGAAAGCATCCCAGAAAGCATCCGAGATAGCATCCCAGAAAGTATCCGAGAAAGTATCCGAGATTGCATCCGAGAAAGCATCCGACGCGTCTTGCCGGGGCGGGTCGGAAAAGTCTGCGGAGCACAGTCTTAAGGCGCTCTTGCTCGATCCGGGATTGAGCCACCTCTTCCGCAAGCACCTCGAGAAGGAGCAGTGTGCAGAGAACCTCGACGCGTATCTCCAGATCGACGAGTTTCTACAGCAAAAGCACCAAGGAAGGGACTTGAGCCACATCTACCACACCCACGCGGATGCGTGCAAGCGCGAGGCGGTGCTCAAGGCCGCTCGCTCGCTTGTACGAAGGCGTCTCTTGATGGCGCTGCAGCTCTATGGCAAGTACTTCTCGCGCGATGCCCCGTGCACGCTCAACATTGGCTTTGACTTGCAACAGCAGCTCGACCAGGTGTTTGAAGTGGGCTCGCCGGCCGCCGCGCTCGACGACCTCCGCAACTACATGCAGACGCCCGTGCTGGAGAAACGCATGTTCAGCGAGCTCGAGGACCCGGGGGCAGGCGAGCCGGCGGAGTTGCCGAGGATCCTTGAGCCGCTCGACAAGGCGCACCGTGTGCTTCGCCGCATCGCCTGTTCCATCTACAGGCTCATGGAGACCGATTCGTATGTGAATTTCATTCGCAGTCTGGAGTACGCACAGGCTATTGAGACTTTTGGCAAGTGAACAGGAAAGACGAACAAGAAGGAACAGAAGCGAGCAAAGCGAGCAAAGCGAGCAGAATCTTCAATAAAGCATGGATATGAAGAAAGGCATCGCAATCGATTATGGTCTTGATTGAACTCATGGTGCAGCCCCGCTTAGCACACTTGCATACTACTCCGTTCATTGTTACGGGTAGCCACTGCGCATGGGTGCAACATTGGGGTGTCACCGGTGGTTAGAGGCGGGGTATCGAGGCAGGATCGCTTTCAAAGTGATTCTCTTCAAGGCGTTTTGGGTTGCGGCCGACCGGGCACCCAGGCCACCCCGCACGCCCACGCAAGTTAGCCCCATTTGGACCACGTTACTCAATAATGAGCCAAATGCAGTGGCGATCGTTCGGGATTGGTCGATGGGGCCCAACATCCGCTTGTTTTCCAGCATCAACGAATGGTGCTCACTAAGCCTAGACGGTGCTAGGGGACTCACCGCAGTCATTTTGTCTTGGTCAAACCTGTCCACTCATTTTTCATTTTGCCGTTTTGAAGCCTCCGGCCTTAAATGAAGATCCAAAAATGACAAAAATGACAAAAATGACAAAAATGACAAAAATGACAAAAATGACAAAAATGACAAAAATGACAAAAATGACAAAAATGACAAAAATGACATGTATCAAGTCAGAAAACCGTGGACCTACCATTGAATCCTGGGTGGAGAAGACACAACACATTGAAGGTTTTCGTGACTAACTGATGGTTTTCGTGTTCCGCATCCCTTGCTAGAACCGTGTGCTGCTTTGAAAAGATGGTTCTCCAAGACTAAGGGACCATCCACATTTTATGGAAAGACTGCCAAGGCCGCGCCACGCCATTGCCTTTTGTGTGGACACGTCCCCAGCGGGCTAGTCTTGCGTGGACTGGAGAATGCATCCGATAAGCGCGACTGGGGCCCCAGTCCCCGGCCATCAGCAGTCCCAGTCCCCCACCATCAGCAGTCGAGAAGGAGGTCCGTACATGCACTACCCATGGTACCATGAGGATAGCAGGGACTCATCATCAATCGCAAGAGCAATCTCCGGATCTCATGCGGCCTTATTTTATCAAGAGACGTTGGCTGGTGATCCTTGGGGCCTGACAGACAATCCTTCTGGATACAGGCGCAGTGATGACGACACCCGAACCCTTGGCCGACTGGAACTATATCGAGGTGAGTCACTTTGGTTTCAGAGTCTTTAAGGCAGTGTTGCCTGTTGCAACTGAGAAGCGGTCTAAGTTGCCGATCGGTTCTTGGGTCTCAATCTTGGGCGTGTTCTGCTTCTTCACTGGCTGATTGATGCTGATTGATGCTGATTTGATGATTGATGCTGATGACTGATTGATGCTGATGACTGATTGATGCTGATGGCTGATTGATGGCTGATGGCTGATGGCAGCCGATCTTCTCGTTCGACTATATCCCCAAGATTTGTGTGAGTGGCGGGCTTTGCGTGCTGGACCGGCTGGGGAAGGTGAGGTTGCTGGAGCGTTGGGTCCGGCCCTGGCTCCGCCAAAAAGGGTGGGCCATAGCTGAAACGGGTGCTCCTTGGGGTGCTGGAGCGCTGCACGAATAAATACACTATAATCCTCGCTGTTTCTTTCCATTCCATGAACATGGGCTCGAGAGTAAGCCTATCGTAGAACACGTCCCTATGTGTAACTGGCCGCGTCCATTCTCTGCATGTTCGCTAGCCCCAATGCTCTGGTGACTGACTCGCGTTTCAACGGTGTGCATGCGCGATTCAACAGTGTGCATGGTAGGGTTTTACCTGTGGTCATCCTCAAGTCTGCGTGTTAGAATTAATCCGGGTCAGAATAATCCGGGTCAGAATTAATCCGGGTCAGAATAGTCCGGGTCAGAATAATCCGGGTCAGAATAATCCGGTCTTTCGGATATAAACCATCTGTACACAGGTGTCAAGCTTCTAGCGGGCTTAACAAAGTATTGCATCTTTTCCAGGAACGATAACTTTCGGTTCTCGTAGTATTCAGTGGGCTAATAGAACTAGGAACTCTTCCCAGGCAGTTGATAAAGCTTGATGTATTCTTCTTAGTGGCTAATAGTAAATCGTTGGAGTTCTGCCTTTTCGTAGTCAGGCATACGTCTCCCTTTTATATCTGAGGGTCTCCCTTTTATATCTGAGGGGTCTCCCTTTTATATCTGAGGGGACACTGTTAGATCCACCATGGGTAGCGCGCTACCCATGGATACCAAATTTACCTGCGACGTACGCTACAAGTGGACGCCATGGTTACCCCCACTTGGAGAGAGACGGCGCTATCCCGACCGACTATCTCCGAGACTCAGACGAGATGGTACCCGCTGCATCTTATCCGATGTAGCGCCGTGGTTTTACCCAAATGCAACGTCGTGGTTTTCTTAGATGCAGGACCCATACCCACTTCGAGGCGCCATTGGTCTAGATAAGCCACCATTGGTCTAGATAAGCCAGACCAGGCCTTATCGGGACGCATAAGGCGGCCCGAATGTGTATAACACCCCACTCCGACCAAGTATCGCGCCATAGTGCCCCCACTCCGACCAAGTATGGCGCCATCGTGCCCCCACTCCGGCTGGAAATGGCGCAATCAGGCCGGTACCTCGCCATGAGGCGTCCGACGCCTCATGCGGGCCGGGCCAGTTTTATCTATATAAGTTTGGAGGATCCCCCTTGTTTTAGGGCTCATCAACGAATACATCTTCTTTTGAGTACTTGACGCTAAAACAACTACAAAAGAACATAACAGACACTAGCTCATACGCACGGGAACCCTAGGCGTTGCCAACCCGGTCGCGCCGTAGCCATTATTTGCGTAGCCATTGTTTGCATTGTTCCAGCGGCGCCATCTTCTGACAATCCTCACTTGCATCCTCGGCGCCGACCTCCGGGGACTACTGTATTGTTGTCCGCTGCGCCGGCCTCCGGGGCTACGCTGCATTGTCATCCTGGCCCCCCCATTACCCCCCCCCCTATGGGGAGGGGGGGGGGATACACTGGTAGCTAGAAATCACTCGAATAGCGAAGGTTAAAAAGCGGCAGCTGTGTTTCTTGGGTACATGTGGAATTAATCCGCGAGACACGAGCAGGCCACCAAGACAGCTTCGGTGTTGGGAATAGGACAGAGTGTACGCCACTAGTGTGCACCGGCATTGGCACCCGCACTGGCACCCGCACTGGCACCCACTACTGGCACCCATGTGCATTTACGCTACAACCTTGAATCCACTCTTTGTTTCCCAAAACTTGGTATACCTATAGACTCTATAATTACTCTAGTAGGCTATAGTGTGCTACTACACTCTACTAACTATTATACTCTACTAACTACTACACTTTACTAACTATCATAATTATACTCTAATAACTCTACTCTACTCTACTCTACTCTACACTATAGTATACTCTACTTTACTCCACTAGCCATGACATTCTACTAACTACGACACTCTACTAACTACGACACTCTACTAACTACGACACTCTACTAACTACGACACTCTACTAACTACGACACTCTACTAACTACGACACTCTACTAACTACGACACTCTACTAACTACGACACTCTACTAACTACGACACTCTACTAACTACGACACTCTACTAACTACGACACTCTACTAACTACGACACTCTACTAACTACGACACTCTACTAACTACGATGCTCTACATACTGTACTACCACACTACACTATACTATACTCTACTACACTATACTATACTCTACTATACTCTCAACAGGCATATCCATCGATCTGCTGGGGGTGCGACAATGAAAAGCGAAGCTCTACAGCTCAACGCTGGCTTGGATATTCCAAATCTAAATCCATATCAGATCTTCTTCTCTTCGTGATTCACATTTAGTTAATTCTGAAAGCGGGGGTTACGGTATGGGAATTGAGATTCCTTCGGTGAAGCAAGAGTTCGATGATAGTGGTTTAATTCTTCCAAAAGTGAATCAGTCTGATGGATCTTTCGAGCCAAGTGTTCAACTTTCCGAAAAAAAGACTCAAGAAACTTTGAGCCTCTTGAAGAAAAAAGTGATGTCCCAAGCTGACGGGTCAGGTTTACTTGACGAGGACGACGACGATATTTTTAATGACTCAGATGATATTAACTCAGACCTTGATGACGATTTAGACTCCGAGAAATCTGGTGATGATGACGCCGATCAAGAGGGCCAGATAATGCTCTGTTTATATGATACAGTTCAAAGGGTCAAAAACAAGTGGAAGTGTAATCTTAAAGAAGGAGTTGCCAATATTGATGGAAGAGATTATGTATTTCA
>NKZP01000983.1:0-39560 GCA_002370765.1 Metschnikowia similis
GCAACCGTTCTACTATCTACGTGGACTAGGAAGTATTGGAGATAGCCCTTAAGAGGGAGTGTTGAGTGTCAAGGATTGAGCTGATTGTTCACAATTGATGGTCAATTTTTTGATTGTTCACAATTGATGGTCAATTTTAATTGTTCACAATTGATGGTCAATTTTTTAATTGTCACGACGTAGCAACAGAACGTACAGTAGGTAAAACTGTTAAAGAAGATTGAAATAAGTTATATAGGCGGAGAAAGAGGAGTAAGATCATCAAGCACTTGTGAATATTAGAAGGCTAAACAGGGTGATACTTGAGAATTTCTAAATCTTATTCCACAACAGTTAATACATTAGAGCAATATAATTGTTAGACCCACCATGGGTAGCATGCCACCCATGGATACACAATCAGACGTGCGGATACAAGGGAAACCGCCCTCGAACCACCTGGGGAGAGGCGTCCTAATCTGGCATTGTCCTGGATCGTTGTCCTAATCTAGATGTCCTGGATCGTTGTCCTAATCTAGATGTCCTGTTGTCCTAATCTAGATGTCCTGGATCGTAGTCCTAATCTAGATGTCCTGGATCGTTGTCCTAATCTAGATGTCCTGTTGTCCTAATCTAGATGTCCTGGATCGTAGTCCTAATCTAGATGTCCTGGATCGTTGTCCTAATCTAGATGTCCTGTTGTCCTAATCTAGATGTCCTGGATCGTAGTCCTAATCTAGATGTCCTGGATCGTTGTCCTAATCTAGATGTCCTGTTGTCCTAATCTAGATGTCCTGGATCGTAGTCCTAATCTAGATGTCCTGGATCGTTGTCCTAATCTAGATGTCCTGTTGTCCTAATCTAGATGTCCTGGATCGTAGTCCTAATCTAGATGTCCTGGATCGTTGTCCTAATCTAGATGTCCTGTTGTCCTAATCTAGATGTCCTGGATCGTAGTCCTAATCTAGATGTCCTGGATCGTTGTCCTAATCTAGATGTCCTGTTGTCCTAATCTAGATGTCCTGGATCGTAGTCCTAATCTAGATGTCCTGGATCGTTGTCCTAATCTAGATGTCCTGTTGTCCTAATCTAGATGTCCTGGATCGTAGTCCTAATCTAGATGTCCTGGATCGTTGTCATAATCTAGATGTCCTGGATCGTGTATGATAGCTCAGGTCATCTCAATCCAAATATGGGTCATCATGACACTGCATCTGTGAACAACTTGGATATGGACGAGGACGGTTGCCCCATGACACATCCACCAACACTTCCTATTCAAATTATGACGCCGTTTCGGTATCCTGCTTGGTGAATATACTTCTCGCTTTGGCCATTTTCCATACCCATCGTGCCGTCCCTCCCCGGGCAGAATGCCGGCCTTTCCGTACAAATACACCACTCTTGGTGCCCAAGCTCGCCAAGGGCCCCTTAACAACTTGGAAAATGCAACTGCAATCTTCAATAGGGTCTAGATTCAACAAGCCTCCACCATAAGTCCAGTTGGCATCACGGCTACATCAGCATACCTTCTCGCAAAAGGCCATGATGGACCCTTCTTCAGGCTCTCCAAAGCGGCGTGGGTCTTTTAATTGGATGGCGCTGGGGGGTAAACTCCATTGTGCTTCATCCTAATTTTGAAGGCGAAGTCTCCGGGTGTTGCTTGGTGCTGGAGGAGCTGGTGCTGGAAGAGGTGGTCCTCGCGGACCTGGTACTCCTGATGGGCGCTTGAGAAAGACGATGCCCCAATCGGCAACCATCGACACTCCGCTATAATGAGATCCAACCTGCACCACGCATAGACCCCGTGCCCAGGAAGAATCCTCCCCTTCAGTACCGCCCAGAATCGTCGACCACCCCATTCTCAATGAAAAAAGCACTGTCCTGGATCGTAGTCCTAATCTAGATGTCCTACTGAATCGATGTCCTACTGAATCGATGTCCTACTGAATCGATGTCCTACTGAATCGATGTCCTAGAATCGATGTCCTACTGAATCGATGTCCTACTGAATCGATGTCCTACTGAATCGATGTCCTACTGAATCTAGCATTGTATATCTCTTATCTACTTATTCTAGTTCGAAATCCCCAGACTCAACCCGGGATGTCCACCGCAGAAGCAAACCAGGCTCCTGCAGGTGCGGCTGGTGGCGGCTCTAATAGAGTCTTCTCTTGGCCAAGGCCGTGTTGGCGGCCGCAGCAGGCGTGGCGGCAGTCGTCACGGCAGTGGTGGCCACGGTGGTGGCGGCCGTGGAGGCAATGGTCGAGGCGTTGTCCACGTCGGAGGTGCTGGCCTTGCCCGAGGCAATCAAGCCGCCGAGGAACGTGGCGATCTCCGACGTCAACGCGCCGCCGTGCTGGGCCACCCAGTTGAGCCCGCTCTTCAAGATGCCCGACGACTCGGCCCACTTGAAGATGGCCTCGCCGGCCACCAAGCCGTTCTTCAACACCTTGGTCAAGAACGCCACGGACGCCTCGGGGTCCGCCAACACCTTCTGCACCAAGCCCTGCACGATGCCGGTGTTCTTAATGGCATTGACCACGGTGGTGATGGTGCTGGCGAGGTCTCTCTTGTCGATAAAGTCGTCGAGGTTGGCGCTGGCGGCCACGTCCATGCCTCTCTTGGCGGCGGCGGCGGCGGCGGTCGAAGACCCCGTGGCGGCGGTGTTGGAGGCGTTGTTTTTGGAGGCCAAGAACGCCTTCAAGAGGTTCAAGCCGGACCCGAACAACGTCTTGGCCACGTTCCAGAGCGTGGCCCGCAAGTCGGCGTTGTTATAGATGGACTTGAAGAGGTTCTGGATCAAGCCGGAGTTCCACACGGCCTTGATCAACGCGGGGCCCTGGGTGATGGCGGCTTGCACGGCGCTCTTGACGAGCCCGGCGAGCACGGACCGCAACTCCGAGTCCTTGGTCAACGCGTCCCACACCTCGCCGATGATGCCGGAGTTGGTGAGGGATGTGATCAATTCCGAGAGCAACGAGTCTGCTCTCTTGGACAAGTGCAAGAGCTGCTCGGGGTCCTCCTCGGCGAGCGCCCTCTTCTGGTTCAAGGCGCCCAACTGCTCGATGATGGACAAGGCGTCGGAGACGTCGGACTTTTTGACCAAGACCGTGGACTCGGCGAACTCGGCGCCAAAGTCGGCGCGGGGGCCGGACACCGCGGTTGGGGCCGCCGACACGACGGCGGATGTGGCCAAGATGGCAAAGAGGGTAGGCGTGGAGAGCTTCATGGCGATTTGGCGGAGTGGTGGGTTGCGAAGGGATGGGGCGATGGGGCGGGGCGATGGGGCGGTCGATGGAGCGGTCGATGGAGCGATGGAGCGATGTCGGGGGACGAAGTCAAGGGGACGATGTCGATGGGGCGATGTCGATGGGACAGTTGATACAGTTTGAGAGCCTGTGGATCCGGGCCCCTTATATACTGGGGTGGTTCCAGTGGGCCTGGCAATGGGATGTCCGAATGGGGAAATTTTCCATGTGCGCGCCTGCACACCGCGCGGGCACCCGTGGGGAATGCACCTGCAGCCGCACCGCACTGGGCTCATTTACCCAATGCGGAAATTCCCCTGCACCCGGACATGCCCTCATCTTCCTAGAATGGGCATATCCGGGTGCCTGGCCGCGCCCGGGACAGCCTCACTTCTCTCTTTGTCCTGCTGGCGAGAGGGCCGCCCGCCTTTTCTTGTTGGTCCGTGTTTCAAGTGCACATTGGAGATTCGGCGTCGACGTGAGTTACGGACGTGGCTCGTGCGGCTCATCTGTGTCTGTGCAGGCACTCTGGTCCTTTAGAGTTGCCGCTGCTCGGAAAGCTCACCCCTGGTCTGGCCTGCTTGCGCAATTGGGTCATATGCAACTGGCGCTCTGACTTGTTAGCTGCTCAGCACCCCCACCTGTTTCACCCACGCTTAGGTTCCAACGGGCCTGGTTGGGCCTCTGCATGCTGATGTCCGATTATGCGGGTTACGGCAATAAAGGAGGCGTTCTGCACATAGATGCTCCCCTCCGACAAGCCCGCACCCAGAATTACCTACAAGGGCACTCCTCACGCGCTTCTCCTTATGAGGCTTCTTCCGGAGTGTCCTTGGCAGGCATGCTGGGCTGCCCTATGTGCCGGACTGCCCTAGAGCAATATGCCGGACTGCACCTAGGGGAGGCTTTGAACAAATCAAGATTCTATAGCATCGGGGGCTCGGCATGGGGCCGGCACTTTGCTTTCTATGTATACCAGGCCTCGGCCTCGGCCCGTGTGGAGTCGCATGTGGTGCACGTTGGTACGGTGTTGATGTGGGCCATGGGTACTAGCCCTGGTCTGCCACGTGACCCGTCGTGACTGCGCCAATTTGCAGAATCGGGGAGGGAAAAATTATTAAGCGTTCCGCCGCGAGAAATGGCCAGCCAACCGGGCACGAACGCACTCAACTCTGTCTTTTAATGTACGACCCGAGGGCGGTTTGAATCCAAGTCAGGAGGCTTAGCGCACGTGCGCGCAACCGCTTCAGCTCGTGGTGGGCCGCAGTCACGTGCAAGGAAGCCGGGGAGGGCGACAAAAATAAACCGGTCGTGCGCGGCCCAACGGGTGAGTGATGGGCTTGGGCGCACACTATGTGAAGTCGTGCGCGACCAGGTGAAGTCGTGCGCGGCCAAAGGTCAGTGCGCAGTCTACTGAGGTCGTGCGCGGGTCGAGTCGTGCGCGGGTCAAATCTAGCCAAACGGAGTTGTGCACGGGTCAAATACAAGTACCAAAAGTAGCCGAGGCTAAGCGTAAGAGTGCGTGTAGTATACGATAGACGTACTTGACCGCCAAGGGGTGGGGCAGACGCGACCGGAGGCGCGAAAACGATGGTCGTGCGCGGGCTAAAGGAGGAGGCCCCGCGCGCACCGCGGGGGCAGAGTCGTGCGCAATCCAAGACATGGTCGTGGCCCCCCCAAGCAACGGCATTGGGGCCACGTTGGCTTCTCGGGAAAAGTTACCCCCGTGCGAATGCTGGTGCATGCTGTTACTGCCGGCCACAACTACAAGGGATAAAGGGGCCAGGTGACCGCGATCCGTGCCGCGGGGCCCGAATTCCCCTTTCGTCTAAATTGTGGACATATTCGTCCCCGCAATAGGCAATACTCATAATTCGGCCACGTGATGACGCAATTGCAAAGTAAACACGCTATGAGGGCGTCCTTGCGCAGCTCGTTCACAGCAACGGTCTGAGATAACGACTGGGTACCGTGTAAGCGTGGATATAAGCAGGCGCGCGCATTCGGCTGCATGGTGAGAAGCACTTTTTTCATTCCTTTGAGCGCATTTCGGGCCCTCTAATTTTAGACATTTGACCAGAAAGCGACTGCGCGGATACTTGCGGGAGATTGTGAGGCGGAAATCATTGAGAGGCGAGGATCTTTGTGGATCGGAAGGAAGAAAAAAAAAAAAACGGGGCGGGCGCCGCCGGTTCCGCTCGCAGCTCAGTTGGTCACATGGAACTGAGGTGGAAGTTGACGGGTCAGGTTTAAGCGCGGATGCATTAGGCTCCATTAGACTTGCAGGCGCTAGGAGCGCCCATCGTCAATACCGAAAAATGTGCCGAAATGCAAAAGACGTCATGCGGAATCACCGATACGGGCCATGGCAGGGACAACATGACCCACGGTCCCACGCTTCAGCCCATGAGCTGGTTGGAAGGCACAGTTAATAAATCGTGCGCCTCGCCACAGGAGGTGCGGTCAAAGCACGAAAGGTGCGTTGAAAGTACGAAAGGTGCGTTCAAAGCACAAAAGGTGCGTTGAGGGCAAAAAGGGTGCGTTCAAAGCACAAAAGGTGCGTTGAGGGCAAAAAGGGTGCGTTCAAAGCACAAAAGGTGCGTTGGGCAAAAAAGGTGCGTTCGGAGCAAAAAAAGGTGCGTCCCGTACACAAAAGGTGCGCCTAGGACAAAAAAGTGCGTTCAATGCACAGAATAGGCGCCCAAAGAAGAAAAAGGAGCGCTCAAAGCACCAATCGTGCTGCGCCGGAAAACCGCGCACGGTACAAAGAAAACATGCAACCTGTGAGCAAATTGTGCGCCCGTAGAACTCATGCACTTTCAAACCGCGCACCGTGGAAGAACTCATGCGCCTTGGACAAACCGCGCACTTTCGATTAACCGTGCACCGCCCATAACCGTACTCTAGCCGTGTACTTTCGACAGACCGGACACTGGACAAACCGTGTGCTTTCCAAGCACCCTATGTTTTGGACCAGTCTTGTACTCAAGCCATGCGCTTTGGAAAAACGTGCGCTTCCGATAACCATGCACTGGACTAACCGTGCACCCTGGACAAACCGTGCACCTCGATAACATACCGTGCACCTTGGAAAACCACGCACTTCTACCAAACCGTGCACCCTGATAACAAACCGTGCACCCTGAGAACAAACCGTGCACCTTGAAAACAAACCTTGCACCTTGAAAACAAACCGTGCAGCACCACCGCACCATGACGAAGGGCACAATGTGGAGCCACATCGCCAGCTTTGGACGAAAAAGGACATTCCGGCTCGCCCCAAGCGCTCAATGTGCAGACTTTTTTCGTAAATGTAATTTTGTCTCTCGTTGACCGTGACTGCAGCACGAGCTCACGATCGGTCCTTGCACCAAGCCCCACGCCTGCAATGCTCCACGTCTATAATGCCAAGCGACCAATGCCAAGTGGCCAATGCCAGGTGATTAATGCCAAGTGACCAAAGTCATGTCAGCAAAGAGCAAACCCCAAGGCCAAGTCCGATGGCGAGCAATTACGAAGGGAGCAAATGCATCTTCTCGTAAAGCCGGGTTTAAAGGCTTTTTAGGCATACTTCGGGAGAGTTCCCGTCTGGGGAGCGCCTCACACAGGCACTCGGAGGTATGCAAGGAGAGCAAGAAAGGGACCCCGTCTGGAAGGGCTCGCGTCAGCACGCGAACTGTACCGTCAATAGATGGAAGCGCCGACAGCGGCTTCTGGGCGACGTACGGAGGCTTAAGCTGCACGCGGGCTCGGAAACGTCGCTGGCGCAGTGTATAGAAGTGGCGGCTGTGCAGCATGCATGCACCGCGGGCCGCATCCACCCCATCGCGGATGGTGGTTGGTCAGAATCCTCCTAACCGCTTTCGCGGCGGCGGTGCATGCAGGTGCGCAGCGTGCATTGTTAGGCGAAGCGATACGCTTCCATTGCATTCACCCACGGGCCCGAAAGCTATTAAAGCTGGCCTCTCGCCGGGGAAATAAGTATCGGTATATTTCATCCCTTTTTATTCTCCTAGTGATCCCTCATCCCTTGCTGTTCTTGGATTATATATATCCACCCACTTCTTCTCACTCGACCTCAACCGTCCGCTATTTACCACGCCTTACGTCTCACAACGGCTCCCCACTTTACGACACCCCACGTCACGTCACTTTGCATTATAAGCTGACCCTTCTGACCCTTCTGACACTCGGTCCCTAGTCTACTCAACACACCTGTCGCCATGTTGTACGCATTGACCACCGCCGGCTCCGCCTTCAAGCCCTCCATCAATAAGCCCACCATCACGTGGAGACTCAAGAAGTTCAAGCAGCTCAACGATGAGTCTCGCCATAGCTCGGCGGCTTCCAGTCTAAACTCCAACAACTCTATTTCTTCGCGTGATCTTTAATGTACTTTTAATATATGAACTTTATGACCCGTGTAGCGACCGCCCAGTGTGGTTGAGGCCACTACGAGGAGATGATGATCTCTTCGAGTGGCTGACTGTAGGAAGCCCAGGGCGACCTGGTCAGAAGTGCTGGGAATGCTGGTCAGAAATGCTGGGAATGCTGGTCAGGAACGCTGGTCAGGAATGCTTGGACCAGCCTTGACCATAAAGCGTGGTCTAGACCCCCGCCTGGAATGCTCGGTCTAGAATCCCCACTGCCCGGTCTGGAATGCCTGGTCATGCCCGACTGGCGTGCACTGATGTCAGGCAAAGCCTCAGTAGTATTTCGCCAAGTCAACGAAAGTCTGTAGCACAATTGATGGGCCCCGTTAGTGGGACATTTGTCTTGCGTCATGGTTTCTTGGCCTCGGTCTGAAACCACGCCTCCCGCGTTCTGACCGCTCGGGCCTGCCGCTTTGGCCATGATCAGTGGCATGTTCACCATAGTCAAAGTGTCCCTGGCTGCGTATTTCCCCACAGCTTTCCTGGTTCGACCTGCTTTAGAGTGCCCTTCAGCCCACTCCAGGCTTTGCATGGGGTCTTGCTCTTTATTCTGTCCATATTGCCAATCCGCAATGCAGAATATCCATCATGGAGACATTTTCCAGTTCCTCCATTAGTATGTCGCCTATGACTTCAGCCATCCTAGTTTAGCCAGACGCAGCACGCTACCAATGTACACCGTTAGACCATACCCGAACAGCGGCACAGCTGGCAACAGTTCCTGCAAAACATGAGCATACAGCTGTGGCGGCTGTCCGTGTCTAGTAACGTATCGCAAAGCTGACACCGTCATGTGCCGAAGACCCTTCCCAGCCATGTCTATGCATTGTCTGGCATATAATACCGTCCAATGGGTCATTAGCGGGTGATGACTCATGCAAGGCCAAAACCATTAGACCTAGACTTTAACTAGAACTACTAGACTTATGTAGGGCTTTTTGGGCTAGACTTAGTGGATTATACTAGTCTTATTGCACTGGACTTATTAGACTAGAGCCACTAGGCTTTTTGGACCAGAACTACTGGGCTTTTGAACTAGAGCCACTAGTCTAATTGAACCAGAACTACTAGACTAAGTGAACTAGACTCATTGACTAGAACTACTAGACTCATTGACTAAAACTACTAGACTTATTGACTACAACTACTAGACTCATTGACTAAAACTACTAGACTTATTGACTACAACTACTAGACTCATTGACTACAACTACTAGACTCATTGACTACAACTACTAGACTCATTGACTACAACTACTAGACTCATTGACTACAACTACTCATGTTGAACTGAACTATTAGACTTTTTGGACTAAACTAATTGACTACAACTACTACTCATTGACTACAACTACTAAACTAATTGACTAGTACTTCTAGACTAGTCGTAACTTCATTACTTACTGGACAAATTTATCAAAGACACAAGTTAAGCTCAGCCCCCAGGTCAGACCTCGGCTGGTTCCCATTAGTCCGCAGAAGTTCAGCCACTGTTGCAGTCTAAAAATCTGAGTAGGCTTTGAGAATTAGTGCACCTGCGCGCACTGCATGACCAGCCGACTGCATACAGGAGAAGCAAGTGTTCAAGGCATCTGCGAGTGCCGCCCTTTTGCTACCATTGGTTGTATGCAGTACCGTGGCCTGGACAAGACCAAAGACATCGAAAAAACACAGATCACCGGCCCATTGTCTTGCACTGGTGGTTTTGAGGCATTATGGCGTGTTTATTGAGCGGACAAGTCAGCAATTGTGCACTTCTCCTCCGGCCACGCTTTAATGCTTAGGGATGTACGGGCGGATCTTGGCCTACGGAACAGACTACAAGATGTTCGAACATGGGGCGTCACATTGGCCCCGCCGCATTGAGCCACAACTCCCAAAGATTGGCCAGGAACTGGCAGTCCACCACAAGCAGCGCAAGTACTCTGCGATCGGTACCGCTCCACCAGTGCAGACAAACCAGCAGGAACCCCGAATTGGTTCGAGGCGTTCCGAGGCGTTCCGAGGCATTCCATGGCATTCCATGGCATTCCATGGCATTCCATGGCATTCCGAGGTTTCCCTATTCGGCCAATAATTCAGGGTAAAAAACCCAAAATGGTCCAGGGCATTCCAAGGTATTTTGGTATTCGGCCAGCATTCCACTAAAGTCAACACGAAAGCTAGAGGACTGGAGAAGGGCGCTTTCCATGCTCCGTCATGCAGGAGGCCCGCCAACCTCCAGGTCACGCAAGCCGTGAAGCGACCAATGTCTTGGGTATCGCTGTACTGTGCAGGACCGCGGCTTAGTCTCCATGCTGCGACAAAAAGCTGACAAAACTCACCAGCGCTGTCGATCCACCATGGCGCCACCCGGGGTCGTGCGCCACCCATAGCGACACTGTTGGTGGGGCTAGGCGGAATCGGCGGTGAGGAGGCGTTCTGCACTGGCTTCGAGGAGTGGACGAGGCCATGGTGCCCCGGAACGTCGTGCTACTCCCGGATTCGCCGCAGATCCGCCGCAGATGCCGCCCTCGTTAAAAACTAGCCCGATTGGGACCTTTTCCAAACGCCGGGGCTCGTAACCTGGAGCGGTGCGTGTGCGCATCATAACTAGGCGCTCGTAACCTGTCGTTGCGTGTGCGTGAAGACTAGGCGCGATAGATGTTGGGGAATGTAATGTACACTCCCACGATCTGGAGTGGTTGCCTTCAACTTCTGTTAGTGGGGCTTCTGCAATCAGCACGGATCTCTGGCGTTCCTGCACACAGCGCGCCTGCTCCGCTCCTCATTCAGTCTTCAAGGTGGGCGCAGGCCCTCCTTGGAGCCCGAGCGGGGCCTTCGCCCGCCTTCGCCCGCCTCCGCAAGCCTCCGCCCGTCGTAGGGCTGCACAGTCGTCATTACAACCGCTCAATCGGGAGAAGGAACATTGTCTAATGCCTTCTAAGCGCTTGTGCATAGAGTGCGCTCAGGCCTGAACCTTCAACATGTTTAGCCCTGGGGTCGTTTGTATGCAGTCGCGCGGACATGCAGCGCCCGCAGGCGCACTAATTCTCATGTTCCACCACCTATTACAGGAGCTTCTCGTGCTTTCAGATCCAACTATTTTAGACTGCAACAGTGGCTGAACTGCTGAAGGATTCGGGGGGACACAGACGCTACTAAAGAACTCAATAGCGTGATTCGGAGAATGCAGTGGTGTCATGGTCGTGTCATGGTCGTGTCATGGTCGTGTCATGGTCGTGTCATAGGTCGGTCAATATTGGGAATGTCAACACTACATTCAAGATCGGCATATTGTTCCCAAGATGGTGTCCCAAATCTGCCTTGACCATAATGCGTCAGAGACTCTAAGTTTCCCTCGACCTAAGGACATCATCAGTGGAGGAATGTACTGCAGATGTACCCGGCGCAGGCCGCACCTTGTTGGGAGTTCCTTCGGACAATACCGAGGGTCTCAATGGCAGAAGTCTGCGGCGATGGTGGATTCAATGAGGTGGTATAGACCGGGTGGTTCTGAAACCCTCGGCGAACATCTACAGACCGCACAAAAGGCGTTTCCATCCCTTCCACGAGCCTCTGCATTGGGACTCATCCATCCAAGTCAAAATGTGTTACAAGTCGCATTTGGAGGATTGTGGTCTTGATCTGGGTGAACTCCGTACTCTCTCAGGTCAAAGGTGTGCAGCGGACATGTTCATCTGGAACCTTGAGTGTTGGTCCAGTCCAGACCAGTCGCGTCCAGTCCAGTCGCATCCAGTCCCGTCCAGTCGCATCCAGTCCCGTCCAGTCGCATCCAGTCCCGTCCAGTCGCATTCAGTCCAGTCGCATTCAGTCCCGTCCAGTCCATCGCAGTCCAGTCCACAATGTTGAATATGAAATGCGAATCTACAAGTGCGTTCGACTGCATTACAAGACCGATGCGGCACTGCGCAGTCACCGCATTGAGCAGCCATCACTTCCATGATGCAGCATGCAGCTCAGAGTGCGGGCCAAATGGACACGGTGGGTGCACAGTTGAAACACGAACGCATTGACGGCGTGCGTGTATAATGACAAGTAAGCCTCTGGGCATGCAAACCGAGGTTCAGAAATTCCGTCGGCGGATGCGTGATGGCCGCAGCTGCAATATTTAACGGAGCGATCCCCGCTCTTTTCGGATGATCCCCAAAAAATGGTCATTGCGTGCAATCCTAGGCGATGGAAACTGGCATGCGAACCCAAGGCTGAGGATATCCCCGATTCCACCCTTTACCAAAATCATAAATGATGGACTTGTTCCAGATTATGTGCAGATGAGCAGTCCGCTCAACACAAGAGTCCCGACAAAGCGGCCCGCCCATGAAGCCAGAATCAAAGTCTCCCTACCCAGCGCATAGTACCACCGTTCATCACCCTTTTTTGTTTCATCCACGCATGACAAAGCAAATGCGGCTGTGAAGACGGCGGCTGTGAAGACGGCGGCTGTGAAGACGGCGGCTGTGAAGACGGCGGCTGTGAAGACGGCGGCTGTGAAGACGGCGGCTGTGAGGACGGCGGCTGTGAAGACGGCGGCTGTGAGGACTCAAACAACTACACCGGACGCATGAAAACCACGCGGTGCTGCTGAATTTGCCAACAGGCCAAGCCGTGAAACCGATTCAGGGCGTGCGTCGCCTGGCATCGATGAAGCACTTCAACATCCATAACACAGACCAAGAGGCGATCCACATCAAGGCTGTGCAGGAACACGGTTCCATCAACGACTCTTCCAACCCGAGGGTAGCGCCCCAAGACATCCCGGCAGTGTCATTGGCGGTACAGCGCCGACTCTACGCGTCAAGCTCCGCAGACAATGGTGTCCGGCGGGTGACTGACATTCATGGTTTGGCGCTGGTTTTGGACAGGAGGGGACATTCCCGCCAGTCATTTGCTCCGGAAAAGCTCGCGTCTAGGTGGCGCTGAGCCTTTGATCCAAGATAGTGGCCAATACAAAGCAGAGCAGGAGGGAAACGACATCAAACAAAGGATCCGAATGCTTTGACACTTGAGCTGCGTCATCCTTCATGCAAGCTTCGGGTTTGTTTTCGATTGCTACCAGTCACTATGATGAACACAGGCATGAAGTTCTCGGAAGACACTCTGACTGAGATTCTGAAGAAATTCTGACTCTGAGATTCTGAAGAAATTCTGACTCTGAGATTCTGAAGAAATTCTGACTCTGAGATATTCTGAAGAAATTCTGAAAATCTCTGAAACTCTAAAGAACCTCTAAAGAATCTCCAGCAAACTCAAGACATTTGCAAGGCAAGTTCCCTTGGGCCAACGAACGGTGCCAAGAAACAGTCTTGAACCTCAACATCTTCTCCAGCTTGCAAGCCTCACTTGTCGGGAACAGTGATCAAGGAAGGCCTTGGGCTTCATGGTGCTTCTGTTGCGCCTCCGCTACGCCCTCCTCTGCATGGGCTATCCACGGGACCCAATTCCCTATTGGCTATTTTTATCCCCACTTGACCCATGAGCAGCGCACTACCCCACGGTGACAAGAGGGTGCAATAAGCACCATGAGCTCATATTTGATCATAGATGAATCGCATACCATGGCTGGGTCCAAATGATTATACAATTGATGCAGTGCTGGCGTGTCCATCCTACATGCCACTAAAGGGCATCATGTACAATAGCCCTACCACCATATTCAAGTTTATTTTTCTGCAAGTATTCTAGGCTATACCAATGCTCCTCATCCAGGCTTCATGCTCTCCATTACCTCGACCATTCATACTCTTGGCAAAATCATTCAGAGAGACTCGATGCAAATCACATTCAGATTCAGATGTTTCATCTCGTGGGATTCCGCGCAAGAACCAGGAATTTCATTGGAGGCTCTTTCTCGTGCAACAATGACATCTCATGCACGAGTGGCCCAACACGGGAGCAAAGCGCCAGCAAGCATGACAAGGATCCTTTTGGTTAAGGGCACTGGGCCAGTGACGTCATACACCACTTGTCAGGCCCTCGTCATTCAAATTCTTGCTGTGCTCAGCTCAATGCTCACTGCCCTGCATTGGCGGGCCAGTCAACAATAATGGCCAGGTCATGCCTTGGTAAAGATTTGCAGTCAAGGGCATAAATGAATCACGGCATAAATGAATCAAGGCATAAATGAATCAAGGCATAAATGAATCAAGGCATAAATGAATCAAGGGCATAAGTCATTGTCGTGCCTTGGCAAATCATAATGAGGGTTTATAGAGGCCTTGGCAAATCATAATCAGGATTCATAGAGGCCTTGGCAAATCATAAGAACACGTTTTAAAACACTCGTACTCTGGGTGTTTCCCAAAGGGTGGGCACGGCGCTGAGTAGGACGGTGCTGCGTGTCCCAAAGAGTAGAACGGTGCACTAAGGGTTGTGCATCATCTCGCCAGAAGCATCACTCATCTTATCGTCAGCCTCGGTTGGGTCCCACACGGCCCCCGGCGCAGAGAGCCCCGTCTCTTGCCTGCGGTCACGCTCCCATTCTCTCCATCTCTTCATGACAATGCTGGACGAGTCAAACACTCCCTCGCTGGCACTGTGGTCGCCCTTGTCTCCGCCCGTCACGGTTCTGGTCTCACCCCACGAAAAGTCGTCGAACTTCCAGAAGGCGTAGCTGGGAAGCACAAAGTTCCACACCGGCAATGCAATAAGGTACACGAAAAAGTACATCACGTACTTGAGCGAGGACACGGTGATCACAATCAACGTTCCCGGCAACCCGAAAATGACCGCTAACAACACCAACGACAACACCGGCGTTGGCTTGGACACAATGGCAAACACGATCACGTAGATGGTGAACGAGATGGCCGCAGGGAGCACCAAAGTGCCCACCAACTCAATGAAGATCACAAACTGCATGGAGAAGCAAAAGGTTCCACACAAGTCGCTCACCAACACCAACTCCATCAAGTTGTGCACGGTGGAGTTGATCCACCGCCGCCGCTGCGAAAGCAACACCTTGAACTTGTCCGGAACCACCGTCTTGCACGCGGCCTTGGCCACAAACACCTGTTTCCTCTTGGGGAATGTCTTCAACATCAACGATGACAAAAAGCGGTCCTCTCCCAAAAGCAACAAGTTCTTCTTGTGCAACGTGTCCACCACATTGTCCGAGTACCGCTCCACAATGTCGGGGTTGGCGAGAATTGGCACCCAGTAGCCCTTTCGACCTTTGGGCGCCTTGATGCGGTACTGGCTGAAGCACCCCGGCAAGCACGTAACTCCTCCGAACACCGACTCGAACGCCTTGGCCTGGTGGTGCGAGATGTAGTATTCAAACACCTGGATGGCTGTAACCCAAGACTGTGCTTTGTTGGCAATCTTGGTTTCTCCACAAAGCCCCATGATCGTGGGGTCCTTCACCATCTCGCCCACCATGTGCGTCAAACAGTCGGGGTACGTCATGGTGTCTGCGTCCACCATCAACACCATCTCGTAGAACTCAGCCATGAGCCCGGTGATCTTATAGATGGACTCGAGCATGGCAAACTCCAACGCAGTCATTCTTTCATCAAACGTCACCTTCTGCAAGAAGTTCATAAGCAAGATCTGCGAGTCTCTTTTACCTCTGTTTCCGGGCTTGGATCCCGCGGCCTCCTCGGGGGTGCCACACTTGACAATGGTAATCATAGGCACTCTTTGTTGCTTCTCGGGAGGAACGGTCTCGTCGTTGTATTTGTAGAATCCGGCGTACACCTTTGCCATGTTGTGTCTCTTGGAACCCTGCGCCACCGCCACGTAAGAAAAGGGCTGCACCTCTTCTCGGGGAACGCTAAAGTCTGTCATCAAGTCAAGCACAATGTCCGGTGTGGTGCGGTCGTTTCCTGCACCCTTGATGATTCCGTCACACACCATCAAAAGCAACTTGTGCGAGTTGGGGTAATCAGTGGTGGCAATGGAGTCCAATGTGGTGCGGATTCCGTCTTCGTCCTCACTGTAGGCCGTCACCAAGCACATGATATGCGCCAAAGGGTACCCAAAGGGCTGGTACTCGACGGGCGGTTGCGGAACCACATCGGGATGAATTGTCGACCCGTCCAATCCGGGTCCCGTGGCACCAGCCGCCAAGTCGAACGGATTAAGTGCCTGAGACCCGGATTTATTGCCGATCAAATCCCCAGTCAGAGGGAAAAGCATCGACCTGGTATTGGCACTCCGGGTCCGGGCATGCTTCTTCTTGTGCATTCCTGCAGCCTGCGTGGTCATTGTGGTGTACTTGAAATTGGAGTCTGCAGCCTGGGGTTGCGGGTTGACAGAGAGCTTCTGGTCTTCCTTGCTGAAAAACACAGACTGCCTGTTCGTTTTTCTGCTCTTGAAGTCGGCCCGATTGGCGGGGTCAACGGTGGCGATGGGAGCCATCTTGTTTGCGGGGTTATCGACCCAATTCTCGATTTCTCGTTCGCGGGCCGCCATGGTCTTGGCGTCGATGGTGTTGGCGCCCTGTTTCGGGCAGATGAACCATCTGTAATAACACGCCATTAAAAATTTCACCAGCACAACGGAAAGAATGAACACGAGCGACACCACCAACACAATCTGAGAAGCAATACACCCAATGGTATCGGAATCAATGACTCCCACCTTGATGATTTCGGTCAAGCACTTGGCGGCCCTTCGGTCGTCGACGTTGGAGAGCACCACGGAAATATCGTGCCCCTTGAAGGTTTCGTCGTCTCTGATGCGGTCGAAGAGCTCGGGGTATGTGACGTCGTCGCTGGAGATCCAGTTGATCAAGTCCAAGTCAAGCACCTGCCCCGAATACACCACCAAGTTGCGCGACGAGTTCTTTATGTCATCCCAGGTGAAGAACACGTCTCCGTCCACCTGCAAGTTGTAGTAGGCCCTGCGCGATTCCGTGGAGGTGTGGCATGCCCAGCCATTGTAGTAGACCAGCGAAGAATTGACGGAGGTGGAGCCGTCTTGCGGAAACATCCGGCACGGCATGTACCAGGCCAAATCGTTGCCGTTGTGTGGAATGGAGCAGTCCTCCTTGGGCACTATGAGGTCCTTGCAGTTTCCGTTGACATTCTGGAACAAGAAAGACGCGTCCATGCCTCCGGCGTTGATGGGCGGGTATAACACGTTGGAGCCGGCGGGAATGCCAGCGGCCGCCGGGTGCTGGGAGTTGGAAAGGTCAAAGGCCCGGCCATTGATGATCAAGTAGCCCGTGGACACGTTGCCCGAGCGGATCTTCTCTCGAGGAAGAGGGCACACGGTTCTGGTGAAGCCAAAGGTCAAGTAGGCCACGAAGGCGCCCACGTACAAGATGCACGAGATGAGCCCAATCTTCTCGCGCCATGCAAACTGCCGCGACTTGCCCTTGATGCCAAACAAGCTCAAAAGCGGGGCCGGGGCCCAAAACGTGATCACGTAGCAGTACACCTTCCAGAAGTAAATGTCGTGTTGCTTCTCGTCGGGCGGCGCGGCGACTTTACTGTTGGCTAGGTGCTTCAAGTTGCCCGTCTCGTCGTTCAAGCCGAACACCTCCCTCTTGTGAGGCAGGCCCTGCATGTCCATCAAGGGAATGCCTTCCTCGCCCTCGATGGCATGGGCGCTATGCGAGTTGGAGGGGTAGGGCTCCACGTCGTCGGCGATGGGCTCGAGCCCGTTACCATCGATCTTGAGGTGGTTTGCCTCCTGTGAGGCCACCTGCGTGTAGTGAAAGCGGGGGTGGTTTTTATCGAGCCGTTGTCTTTCGGGCCGGACGAGCGACCGCTTGCGGCCCACATCGCCCGACTCGGGGTCAAACTCCTGGTACGACATTTGGCGACGGGCGCTCTAGACACGTTTTGATGCAGATGCCAAGCTATACGGACCGACCGTTGGCGTGTGTTGTTGGCGTCCGTTGGCGTCTATCCGATGGCGTTTGTTCTTGAACGCCGATTGGCCAATCTTTCGATTAAACGGCCAATCTTTGATTTGCTGTAGTTCTTCTCGGACTCAAGAAGCTCGGAGACCAGATGCTGAACCCCTAGAACGCTCTGGAATGTATGAAGCTAGAGAAGTTCTCACCTGCGGCGGTACTTGCTGAAGCTGGAATAGTCAAGGCTGAGAAACCAGCAGATGTGGAAAAAGGCTTCACCGTGGCGGGGTTTGGATCTCTTGAAGCCTTGCCTTGATGAGTTGCGATGCTGATTCGGCAGATTCGTGGAGCCTGTCGGTAAAATCACTAAAATGCTGGTGAAATCACTAGAAGGCTGGTGAAATCACTAGAAGGCTGGTGAAATCACTAGAAGGCTGGTGAAATCACTAGAAGGCTGGTGAAATCACTAGAAGGCTGGTGAAAATCAGTAAAAATGGGTCGGCGAAAATGGCCAGTCTGCAGCGTCACTGAATGGTTGCAACGCTTATAAGAATCTGACTCGATGGATGTTGGTTCTTCTCGAAGCAGTCTATAGTACCAAGACAGACCGAAGCGCAGGGGCGTAAGGAGGGTAATAAAAAGCGACCAGGCCTAAAAAAGACTGAGGTGTGCAGAAAGACTGCGAGCGAAAAGACTGCAAGCGAAGACTGCAAGCGAGGACTGCCTAAAGGTGCCCACTGAGAAAGTCGCAGACTGAAAAAATGGCCCACTCTGAAACGACCTGAAACACTCCTGAAACACTCCTGAGACACGCTTGAAACACTCCTGAAACACTCCTGAAACACTCTTGAACACGCTTGAACACGCTTGAAACACTCTGCAACTTCCTATCTTCAATGTCGTCTTCAAAATGACTTCAAATGTCAAAGCGCGCGCGGAATATGTGAGTGAAACTCACGAAAATAGAGACAAATGAAATTCAAGGCTCGAACAATGGCTGTGCGGTGCGCAAGCACTTTAGGCTCCGCTTTGGATTTCGCGCATGCACCGCCCGAGGCACGCGCCACGTGACTGCGCCTCCCACCCTGACTTGGCCCTTGTGATATACGCCCATATTCGGGCGTGCTTGCCAAGATACCTGCTGACCAGTTTTTAGCCGTGGGGGTTCTGCATACAGCACGGATCTCTTGTGTTCCTGCATGCCAAGCTTGCTTCCGCTTCTCATTTATGCCGTCCAAGGCGGGCGCCAGTCCCTTCCTTGAATAATAGGGACCTTCATCAGCCTCCGCCCGTCGTGGGGCTGCACAGATGTCATTGCAACTGCCCAATCCGGAGGTACAAGAAGATGCATTTTCTAGTCTGTCCACTAAGCCCAGGCCTAGACCTCCAACATCTTCCACCCCTGTTTCGTCTATATGCAGGCGCGCCGGGACTTTTCATTTCCATTCCCATTTCTTCTCTATCCTGAGGATTTTGGAGTCTAAGACCACGCGGATGCATTGGGATTCGCTGCGTTATATCCTAAGTGTGTCTTTATTGAGGTCCTTCATGTCCTCTGGTGGAGTTGAGTGTTACTCCCCTGAGGTGACATCTTCTCCGAGTCGTCTTTGCAATAATCTCCTAAACTCCATGGGTATTCTGCTCTAATCGCCTGGTTCTTCTATTGATATCAGATTTCCACTCAACTCGATAAAAGGTGGGTGCAGGTGAACTCTTGTGATTCTTCCACTGCCATCTAGACTAGCGGATATCATCGGTCTCCAATGGTGATATACGAGCATGTTCACTGGATGACCTGCGAGGCATTTATTTTGTTTATTACTACTATAAGCATCCCGGCCGTAGGCCGGGCATGTTTATAATTTACCATGGTTTTATTTCTTCAAATTGGTGATGTTCAATGATGTTGTTCTTTGAGGGTCCAACGAATTTATGCATTGTCGATGATATGCGTTGAACCTTTGTTTGGTCCTCCACAAATTGGTGCAAATTCCAGCTCTGAATTGATTGATGCGCTGGATTTTACAAGGACTTCCGTATTGGATTCCTACGTCTCTCGGATATTTCTGAACAGACATTGACATATGGCAAATGAACTTTCGAGCATCTCGACAGGATCAGGAGATGTACAATGTACTGCCCGAGGGCGCCATCCTTGGTCAGCCATAAAAGGGGTTTTTCCAGCGAAACCATATGAGCTGTAAGCAAATTCAGCGAGGGAGCACATCATCGCACTCCGCATAGAATGGCCCTTTGATCATGGGCCTGATCAATTCAACGTGCGATTTGTCCAGTCTATCCGTCTGTTTGGTATACTGTGTTTGGTATACTGTGTTGGTATACTGTGTTTGGTATACTGTGTTCCGTACCAGGGGCTCCGTTAGTCTCATCCATATCCGTCTATAGGATGAATCTTGGTCCGAGACTATCCTTTGGGGCAATCCGTGTGAGAGCTGAATCCTCGATCAATGAGCAGCTGAGCGCACCAATGGTAGTCCAGGAGGTAGAAATCGTGGGCTTGAAAGTTCCCGAGATTACCTTCAAAGAAAGCCTGGTTGCTGCGGAATCCATGGTGCCACTTCGGCGAACCTCCATACAGATGAGACCTCCCGGGAAAGTCCGTTTCTTCTTGGAGCAACCATTCGTCTCTGGAGCTCGGAAATTGAGGTGACGATTCTCAACCCTCTTTCGAACATGGAGATCAACGCCCGCATCCAAAGCTGCATCGCTTCGTACAATGGCCACGTGTTGACGCATATCGAGCATGGTGTTTTTTGTGGATGGCCTGAAATGATCCATCTTGTACTGGGACTGGTTGTAAAGCCCTGGAGTGATTATGGAGGCTTTAGTTTGGCATTCTTATATACTCTGCACATGTGCTCTGCATGTTTATCCACTAATAGCTCCGACTAAGTAGTTTAGTCCTGTCGAGTCCTCTACCTGCGAGAGGGCTAATAAGATGGCCTCTACTCAACGACGTCCTGCTGGTACGTCTGCTGGTACGTCTGCTGGTACGTCTGCTGGTACGTCTGCTGGTACGTCTGCTGGTACGTCCTGCTGGTATGCATATACCTCTTGGGTCGGTATTAGTGTATTCATGGGTCGCGCACTACCCACAATCTGCCGGGCCTTAAATTACATTCAAAACTACTTCGATGAATTGGCCATAAATCAGCACAAAGATTTAACGCAGTTTTTCTCTCATTTCTGCGGAGTTAGTTATTAGTAGGCCACCAGTACGCAAAGTGTCCACGATGGAGCCCTCTCCAGACCAAAGACGTAGACCGAATTTCGGGGCGACATTTGCTGGTGCTTTGCTGGTGCTTTGGTGTGAATTCTTGGTGTGAATTCTTGGTGCTGAGTTTTTGGTGCTGAGTTTTTGGTTTTATTGGTGCTGTTTTTGATACCTTGATTTCTGGTTTTAGACCTTGCGCAGTTTGTCCCGTGGGTGCCGGCAGTCAGAAAATACATAAACCCGCACACACGAGGAAGAAGGTCTAAAACAAACACGTCGTCAAAAATCGGCTCGAGCTGCAGCGCCCCCAAGAATCCAGGCCCATAATAAAGGACCCCGAGACGGTCGCCTGAAGGGCCGCCGAAACCCGCCGAAACCCGCCCGGCCCGTGTTCCCAATCTGGCACTCAACCGCTTCGAGCGTTTTAGGCAGAGCACCCGGGATCACCCCTGCATGCGATCGAAGTTTGAATCCCACTTTGCCGCACAAATCTCCGTGGCATGTTACTGGGACGACCTCGTAACTCCCAAATTTTGCTTCCAAATGATTAGTACAAAAAATAAAAAACAACTAATCGCACTTACAGTATTTATGGTGCGCGCACGACAATATGGCGACACGATGATAGGAACTACCATACTCGGTCATCTAATGATCATCTTATGAGCTATACATGTTCCGGAACACCGTCAAATGCAGTAAGGGTACCTACGTTCGGGCACGGGTGCAGGAGGCAACCAACGGCGAAGCACTCATGCAGAATTGCCCCCCTTCTGTCACATGACCAGCGGCACATGACCAGCGGCACATGACCAACAAACTGGCCCTGGGGCGGTGTGTAATCTCTTATATTCTTTGTCCGCATCATACCTTGGATGATCGGATTACCATAGAGTTTCCAATGGGAGTGACTTTGACCAAAGCTAAGGATAGCTTCATGGTCTAGGTATGTCTAGACATCTCCATTGGGTTCTGAGGATTCAAGTGAAACCTCACTTGAATCTACACTAGAGGTATTTCTTGTGGGTCTGGAATTGGTGGGCATTCTTGGCATGTCTCACCTCCGTAGTTTATCTGACGAGGACTTGTCACGTGGATCAAAAGCGGTATCCTGGTACACATAGAAACCCATGGGAGAGAACGACCGAGGCAGCTACCCGACTCTAGGATCTAGACTGTGGGCCAAAGGCGGCTGAGTGGATGCGTAATCACAGACCCAGGGCCACCGACGTTTTGGCCTGAAGCCTGAAACCGGGGAGTTCAATCTCGACACGAGGGCCGGGGCAATGGAAAAGGTCAGGGTTGAACCAGCATCCTACCAGACTCGAAGCTTGACGACAATGCGGGTCTTTGAGCTTGAGGACTGGACGAGAACGGGGTTGCGGACGAGAACGGGGTTGCGGACGAGAACGGGGTTGCGGACGAGAACGGGGTTGCGGACGAGAACGGGGTTGCGGACGAGAACAGGGTTGCCGGATGTGCTTTCCTGGTTGGGATGCACCGTTTCATTGCCCACCGCAATGTCAGTCACCAGCTCTCATTGGTGCAGCTCGTTTTCGATGAGCTTCAAGGTATCCACCCAGTTGCTAGCTCTCCTCCACTACCCGTGGGTGAAACCACCCATCATGTGATATCAGTGGTGGTCATAGACCCACGATACGCCAGCTTCTTCCTTGTAGCGGCCTGCCAAGACACCTCGTAGTATTCACACTGGTGCAGAAACATCCCTGAATGGGCGAGTTCCCAATAGAAGCAGCCTTCGGGACTCCCAGGCGTTTGCGGGAGCCCTACAACTTCTTTATGAACCAGGTCAGCGTGCCCATTATAGTATAGGCTAGAGCTCAGGGGACGTCAATTGCAGGATTTGTGGCATCCTGCGCCGATGCCAAGTCCGAGATTTCGACTGACTTGGGATGCCATAGAATCGAGGAATTTGGAGCAGCACCTCGTTTTGCATTTTCTGTTTGGCTCCACGAATAAACTGGTGCATACCCAGGCCATCAAGATTCAGCACGACGTATCATTGAAAATGTGGATCGGTGATGACATGGAAGTGTGGTTTGCATGCGTAGCATGGAGTATGAGCCGGTGGTGCGGATCAGTAAGATGATGTGGGGTGTCCAATAGAGGGTGTGGAACAAGGTTCGGTAATGAGCCGGGAATATACCATATGCCCGGTATCATTACCAGGATCAACGTGCACCTTCCAATCTGTCTTTTTGGAATGCATTAATGCACTGGACTGGAATGTTCCTCAGCCAGTGAACAAGTGTGGGTCTTGGCGAATGGTACATACCATCTCATAGACTCGGGTTGGTCTCGAACATCCACTGCAGCGAGACTGAGACTTTCCGCATGAGCATGCTTCCATCGGGCGTCTGTATAGGCTATTACCTAGCATTCCTTCATAGCTTCTGGATAGTTTCTAGCTTCAGGATCTTCATTGCATAAGTTTTCATAGTTCCAGGATCTCCAGGTCCAGAATCTCCAGGTCCAGAATCTCCAGGTCCAGAATCTCCAGGTCCAGAATCTCCAGGTTTAGAATCTCCAGGTTTAGAATCTCCAGGTTTAGAATCTCCAGGTTTAGAATCTCCAGGTTTAGAATCTCCAGGTCCAGAATCTCCAGCTCCAGAATCTCCAGCTCCGGAATCTTCAAGGCTTGATAGCATGCCCACTCTTTCATATGTGCTTCATCCATCCAGCAGTTGCTGAAAGTACCAGCCCTGCCAACACGAGCTCGTCTGCGGCGGCTCCGATAGAAGCTCAACGGGTGGCATCGAAACTAGCGTTGATTCGAGCGCCTGCCCAAAAGATAGTCACCATGAGAGACCATCGATGAAAACCCGCTTCGCCTTTGCGTGTCATGTTCGCAACAGGCACCCGTGCTGTATCCACTAGCCAGTCTCTTGGCTTTCTTAGTCCAATTGCGTGTTTGAGTACCGGTGTAGTCTGAATACCCACCAGGGCACTCACTTGGAGAATCCTGACTCGTCCCGTGAGTCCTAGCAGAGACGTTTAATCTGTCCTTGGACCCATAGGGTGTGGATTGACCCCAAGCCGTAGCCAAGCTCCAGCCTTGTGCCAGGGCACCATACCGGTTCCTATGAGTATCGAGCCTAGCCGGCGCCTCACCAAGGCTTCCCTAAGCGCACTCTTTGCTGATTCCTGATTCTTGATTCCTGATTCCTGATTCTTGATTGCTGATTCCTGATTCCTGATCCTCTCCTATCCCTTGCTGATTCTGCCATTGAATGGCAATCTCATGTCTGCTCATCACAGCCCTAGAGCCAAAAGCGCCTTCATTGGGTCCTCGATTCCAGGGATCCTTTCACTGTACTCCATGCATCGAGACAAGAGCTGCATGATTCCCTTTAGCTTGGTCTGCTCCATATCTTGGGCTATGTGCAAAAAGCCTCCTAGAATGGTTCTGAGCTCCTCTTCCTGCACCTGCGGCAACGGCTTGCCTTCCACGAGTCGTTCGTCCGCCACAAAGCGGCGGAGTGTAAAGGCCACGCGCGTCAACAACATCTCCTTGGTGATCTGGCTGCCGAAACCGCTCTCCCTGGGAAACTCGAGAAGCTGGGCCAAACATTTCAACCGCATCTCGCGGTTCTCCTTCACCTGGCACTGCTCGGTGCTCCCGAAACTGTCGTCGAATTGGAACTCGCTCAACTTATAGTATCCACCGAGACCTCCACCGCTGCCCGCCATCAACTCCTTCTCCACTTGGTTGATCTCGTACACGTATGAGTGGAGGTAAACCTGGGTGACGAAATCCTGGATCAAATCATGGTGACCACTACGAAAGAACTGAGGGAGGATCCGCCTCGAGAGTCTCTCGTACTGCCTCACGTCGTAACTGCCGTTGTTTCCGCTGAAATTCGCCACAAGGCACTCCATGAGCAACTGCCACACGTCGCGGTTCTCCTGGAGCCGCTCGGGGCTTAGATCCATTAGCCGGAGAATCAACTGCGCAATGATGTCGTTGCTCTTGACCCAAAGGGCCGCAGGATCGGGCTCGGCGCGGGGTTCTTGGTTGTATACCGACTCTAGCAAACTTCGGACGATCTCTCCAAGCCGGAACTGCTCGTCAATCAATGAGCTCATGTCCGGGAGCCTATGCAAGCTGACGGAAATGAGGTTGATAGAGAGCTGGCTAACCGCAATGAAGGATGGGATCTTCAATTTGCCCTCGAACTTGCTCTTTAACTTCTTCTCGATCCGGGATTTGATGCCGTACGGGAAAACGGCGATTTCTGCCAACTGTTGCACCACAAGCGCACAAATCTGCTCATCTTCGCTGCTTTCAAGCACGCTTTGGAGGCTTTCAAACACCGCCCGCTGGAGGTTGCTAGGACGCGTCTCATCGCTCGTTGCTGGCTTCAACACTGGGTACTTCACACATTTGTTCATGATAAACATAGCCCATGAGGCCTGTGACATGGACAATTGACCCATCATTTTGTATAGGTACTGAAACGTTTGGATGTGGATAGCAAGCGTTTCTTGATATTCTGGCTGGACGAAATCGTACCTAACAGAAACACTGGGCCAAAAGCCGTAAAGGACCTCAACAATAATGGCAGGAACATTTTCAGCCTGGTTCAAACACATCGAAAGATCTCGCAAAGATTGGAACACCGTCAAGTCCAATTCGTTCCAGTCAAGCAGAAGGATCTTACTGAAGCACGTGACGATTCTTCCCCAAACCTTCTCCATCATCAAATCGTCTTGGATGTTGATCATGTACTTGGAGTAAACGGAAACCAAGCCAGAAAGTTTGAGGTTATAGCTTTCAACAACACTCTTGCGCAGGACCCCCTCCTTGGGCTCTCGCACATAGAACAACGGCGGCATCACAATGTCGTAAATGAGTCTCCAGGAATAGAGCTGTCTTCCGCGAACATCGAGGATCTGGAATAGGGTCTGGATGGCTCCTTCGCGGACCTGGTCTCTGAGGTCGGTAGCCAAGGTGGACAATTGCGCAAGGAGATAGACGGTGAGGGCCTGATACGAGACAGAGTTGCCCGTGGACGCGTGCGAGAGAAAATGCTTGAGTTGCGCCATTTCAGCTATGTCCTCGAGTTCTGATGCGCCCGAGATTTCCATGGTTCTTCCCTCACTGAAGATGCAGTCGCTGATCAACCAGAAGTAGCTCACGGCACTAAAGGATATGTTGAGGTCGTAGGTTTGCGAGCAAAATTTCATGAGTGAGTCGATCAATGATTCAAGCTGGTTGAAGGGCAACGAGGTGGTGAACTCATCAAGAATCAATTTCAAAGTGTCGAAAGACGTGGAAACCAATCGCTGGATCTTCTCCATCAAATTCTTATTCTGGTCACTGCTCTCGACAAACGCGGTGTTGAGGATCCTGAACACCACGTCCCATGAGTTTTGGTAATACTTGTCGTACTCGTCAATGAGCCCATGGAGCATGGAAAGAATAGCCAAATGCATCTCTGTTTCGCAGTTGAGCACCAAGTACTCCTTGGGTGTCCCAAGCGCATGGAGTCTCTGTAGGAAATCGCTAAAAGCAGTGACCGACTTTTGCGCCAAAACCTCTGCTGAAGCCTCCGACTTCTCCTTGAACCCTGTTTTCGTTACCTGAACGATAATCTCCGTGAAACATTCCACAGCGTATGTTCTGTTTTCGTAGGCAGAGGCTCGGTCCATGCTGATGTTGCAGAAAAATTCAGAGAGGCTGTCTCTCACCCGGCTGTCATACAACGAAATATAAGCGTAGTCAAGCTTGCCTAGGGTGGCGAGCATATTGAGGAAGTAGGACTTGTTGTAAGGACACGCACCAAAGACTTCGTTTGACCCCGACTCATGGATGCTAATTAGTGCCTGCACCAACTCGCCCAACGAAGACTCCTGGTATTGGGCCACGTTCTCAAAAAATCGGTGTTTCAGCTTTTCGAGGCCCTCCATCTCGCTTGCTTGGAGAGCAGGGTCCGCTGCGTGCTTCTGCGACTCTCTGCGCCCGGAAACACCTGTGTCGGGCCCATTGATGAAGTAGTCTGCCCACAGGAACGCCGCCAAAACGATGCTCCAAGAATGCTGCAAAGTGGATCCTAGAGAGGTGGCGAGGTTGATCAATGCACGCAAGCAAAGCACCTGCCTCGAATTGAAGGCCCTGGTCTTGGGCTCTGGCTCCGAAGACCCCTTTTTTTCTCCCGGTGTCTTTTCGGGGGTGGCGCCTTGCATGGTGGAGCTGAGCGATTCCACGATTGAGCCACCCAAGGCCAACAAGCTGGAGTTTCCTGCAGGGACAGGACTAGCTTCTTCGTGGGCCGACTTCATGATGCAAGCTGCTAAAAACAGCAAAGCCGCGTCCCTTTGCTTTGAGAGGCCTAGCAATCCAATTGCGTGGGTATAGCGTTGCAAACACCGGACGGTCATGTGGAAGTACTCCATGCTCATGCAGGAGTAGATGAATTTCTGGAAAAGGGCCATAACCCGCAGGAAAACAGACTCGTTGAGCGACGTGATAAACTCGACGTTGGCCTCCAAAGTTTCTGGATTGAGCGAGTCGGTAGATAATGCGGTGACGAATTTGGACACGCCATTGGCAAAGGCCAACAAATCATTGAGCACCAGATGTGGAAGATACAAGTCAGGAAGAACAGCCGGGGGATCCGATTTTTCTAGATGGTCAATGACCGGCACCCTCAAGGCGCAGTCTTTGGCCAACACGGGCTCGTTTTCTAAGGGAATGCAAATTTTGTCCAGAAACAACGCATGTCCATTGAGCAGGAAGGATTCAGAGGGCACCATTTCGTGCAAGACAGCCACCATGTCACTCACTAGATCCGCCGCTCTGCGTGGGTGGTAGAGAATCTTGACGCAGGAGAAATCCGCAAGGATCAAGCCGTAGAGCTCGGCTACAGCAGCAAGTTGCCAACGGGGTGTTGATTCAGACAAGGCCAAGCGATTGGTGAATGATAGAATGGCACAAGTTTGGTCTCTTAAAGCGGAAAACCGAGTCAATGAGTAGAGGAGCTTCAAAGACCGCACGAATATGGGGAAAGTACTTGTTTTCGTGTGCATTAAAGTCAGAAGAGAGGGGCAAAGCTTCTTTTGGAGCACGGCCAATAACTCGGGCAGGGCAAAGTAGCGTCCGTTGCCATGGACAATGTTTTCCAAGACATCGAGGGAGAATTCGATGGAGAAGCGCACCTCCTTTGAAAAGTAGTCCAAGGGCTCTGAGCAGAGAACTGAGCACAAGTCGGAGGTCACTTGATAGCACATCCACAATTCCTCCGAGAGCAATTGAGCCTCGGCATGCGTCAGAGCATCTGCCAGAGCATCTGCATCCACCAGAGCATCTGCATCCGCCAGAGCATCCGCATTCATCCGAGCATCCGCATTCATCAGAGCATCTGCATCCGCCAGAGCATCCAGAGCATGGGATTCAGATTTCACGCCATGGACGGTCTCTTCAGTATCTGGCTGCAACTTTTCATTGGCTACATCCCTGCGGGAGCCCAACTTTTCAAAGAGAGATGCAAAGATTTGGTGCAAGGCAGCGGCCGCAGTGTTGTGCACCACAGCATTGGAAGAGTTGAGGAGACTGGCAGACACCAGCAACACTAGCGAAAACTCGGAGCGGCGCAAAGAATGGTTCATCACCAACATGGGAAGCAACTGGAGCATTTTCAAGTGCATGTCCATGGCCAGATGCGGCACGAGGGTATGTAGAGCCTGCAACGCATCTTGGAGGCAGGGCTCAGGAAAGGAGGAGCAAGACGCTAGCATGAGCAAGGATTGCATGGAAGATGCCAACATCTTGGGGTTTTTCGGGTCCAAGGCGAGAATAAAGGGAGCACAGAGGACGGACTGGGCCGAGGGCGGGAGGCTGGCGATAGGCGCCCCCGCCTGCATGCAAGCCGCCTCACGCTGGGCCAGGTCTATGGCCAGGCGGACGGCGGAGTTTCTGCGCTTGGACTCGGCATAAAGACTGGTGAGCCCGTTGAGGACTTGGGACACCAGCGTCATGGTGGAGGACGTGGTGGAGCACGGTGGTTTAAGCGCGGGCCATGCACACCGGTGCGCCAGTGCGCCAGTGCACCAATACACCAGTACACCACGACACTGATGTTCTGACTGCTGACCAGTATACTACTACTATACTTGCAATCAATAATTTGTCAGAAACCTCTCCATGCCAACTAGAACGTATTTCACCCGTATCATACCATCACACTATCATTCTCGTGATACCGCCCTTGGCCGAAAGGTATCAATGAAAGGATCACTCAGCGACATCGCACTGGATCTAAATTAAGATGAAATGGACTTGGACAAGTCCACTTACTTCCCTCGGGGATCACGGCTCCGTTTGCGATCATGGGGTCGGCACCAAGTAGACTAAGCACCGTATGCAAAGATGGGTGTACATGAGTACTCGTTAAGCGCTCGTTAGCAACAATCTCGCCCTTTATATTTGAATGAGTTAAGCTCCTCGGTAGGCGTTTCAATCAATATTCAGCGTGCTTCCATTCCAGGCAATTTGTAAGGCCGCTTTGAAGGGTCACCCCCGGGGCGCTTGCCGGGGGTCCGGGTTTCTTGACTCATTGTTTCATAACTCTCTTATAAACACTCTCTGACTCTTGAGCTCTGTGTTGGTATAATTAACACACAGGGACCTGTAATATCTCACACGACCGAGGAGTGAATGGCCAGGGAGGAGTCAATGGCGAGGGAGGAGTCAATGGCCAGGGAGGAGTCAATGGCCAGGGAGGGGGGACTTCGATGTCACGGGGACCTGCACACAGACCCCTCTGGCGTTGTCTTTGCCCACGCCCACGATTGGCGGCCTGCACTTCACTCTTAATTGACTCTATACGAGCTAGGTCCTGGGAAAAAGGAGCCACATTAGGATACCGGGATGCAGGGTATCCCGGGCGGGTCACGCTACACATGACGTGCATATGTTTCATGTCCATGCAGGATTGCATACCCCCAAAGTATATAACAGCGACGATTCCCCAGGATTTCGAGGTGTTTTCAAGCGATTTCGTCTATTACAGTTTCAATGCGGACCATTTGAAGATACAACAAATACGCATCCAAGACCATCAATTGGCGCAGGTTTCCAACAAGTGCTCATTGACACAACCAGTTTCGTTATTACATGCAAGTCTTTATTTTTTGCATACGGAAGAGGGCCTTGTATTGAGCCTTTACTTTTCAAGTGACCAATGTCGATTCAATGTTTCTATCATCATAATCCTACAATTGCCATCCAGTAAGAATCGAGGGCTTCAACCTCCTATTTCTTATGCCACGAGCTTTTTTCCGTCCATCTCTTTGGATCTCTTGAATGTATGAATCTGGATTGTTGCTATTAAGGAGTGGGCAAAACACAATTCAAAAAAAATATTGAAAAGAAGAATATTGAATCATCAGGGAACGCTTTGGTCTGGCGCTCAACGGGTGGACTCAGAGACGTACATCGGTGGCGAATTTCCGCCCGCAGGCGCATGCGGGTGCACCAGAACTATACGACCACCAAGAGTCCTCTTGGACATTTCAAGAACCGAAGTAGAACGCGACTACTGAAAATCGCGGGTCCTCATTAATGGGTTAAATCAAGAGTGTGGCTGACGTGGTCTCAGTTTTTGCTGAGAAGACCGAGGCAGCTTGGGAGTCATCAAAAGGGACCGCGCAATGAGGAGTTGAACTTTTGCCCAAAGAACTATAGCCGACTCGGTGCAGATTAAGGGGTTTCGGACCCAGTAAACTTTGCTCACTTGACTAGCAGTTTGTCCCGTGATCTACAAGACTGTTTGTGGGTGACGACTGCGGTGCCTCACTATGCCACAGAGAAGTGACTGCATACATTGAAACCGCTCGGATCAAAAAGCATTTTCCGAAGCAGTTTTCCGAACGTGCTTGGTATAATCCAAGAGCCTCTTATTACGATGACGCAGTCTCTGGCAACACAGGCCAACAGCGAAGGAAGTGAGACTTTTTAGCGCCGGCCAACAAGAATTCAAAGGCTGGTGCTGCATGTCCAAGGCGAAGCACCTGCAAAGCTAGGATAGCACCGCCTCATCCTATGCCATGCTATCGGCGTGGTTAAGTATATCATCAGCGGTGTACTTCTCAAAGCGATTTTAAGTTCAAGAGAAAAAAGAGATATTTGGGGTGGCTAAGATCCAACCACTGGGCTTCACCAGAGAAAAATAAACCACATTGCGTTTATTGGGGATGGAAGCAGTACCCCGAGAGGGGAATCACGCTACTAACACGAGATTGTCCAAATTCTTGGGCGATAGATAAACAGGCACTTCTTTTTGTGTGAGAGGCTTGGCAAAACAAAGAGGCGCTTGGCAATCTCACTTGATTTAAAAAGCTCATGGACAGATGCCAACTCCTGAAAAAACCTTGCTTAGACTGTCAAGAAGTGAAGAGATTAACGAGATGTGACTAATTAAAGACCACGAAAAGACCACGAAAAGACCACGAAAAGACCACGAAAAGACCATGGAAAGACCATGGAAAAAGACCACGAGATGACCACGAGATGGCCATGATCAATAAATGATGATATGAATGTGGAAAAATCAAAAAGGTGTTGGCTATCAATGATCAAGTATACAAACCATTGAGCAATGCATCAAATCTGTGACTGATTGAGTGAAGAAAAGTCCAGAATTTGAGCTTGAAATTTTGCCAACCCTATAGCTGACGATTGGACAAGTCTTGGCGTACTTCTTCCGCCACCCTAATAATGCACATTGTTGGAAATGGATATTGGTTGAGCACTCTAAACGTTTTGGAAAGTGTTCAAGACACATGTTCATGTGCAGTCCATCTCTTGAACATGGTTTGGTGTCGCAACCGACCGCAATTCACCAGGCGAACTTGTTGCAAAACCCAATCAACAAACAGGTAGTGTGCAGGCAATAGTGAAGTGTGCAAAAATGTTCCAGATATTTTCCACATTTCCCCCGCGCCACTATATCGTGGGCATGCATAAAACGCCACTCAGGCAGTTTGATGCCGCCACGAAACTTCTTTCAACCAACTCCGAAAAGGCTGGGCCCCAAAACGGCCAATTTGGACAACACAAAAGTGCCGACTGAGTAGAAGCGAAGTGATGCCTTGTGATTTATGGATTACGTTGGCTGGGTTTTGTTTTTTCAATCTCGGTTTTGTTTTTTCAATCTCGGTTTTATTTTCTCAATCTCGGTTTTGTTGCGGTTTGAGACTCGGAACCCCTCAGTCGTCTTGTTTCCCAGCCACACAGTGAGGCATTTGTACTTGTGCATCTGCAAGTGTGCAAATACAATAGCTGCAAATACAAAGACGCAACACAAAACGCCCGGGGCAAACGGCTCTGTGAACGCTTCCCGGGTATAAAGAGTGCTCGATGGCCTCAGGTTTTGCTCCTCACTCATTTCTTTGCTATCTCTCCACCATGCCTTCTGGTCACATTGCTACCTCTCAAAATCGCTTCCAGGTTACAGCCGACGCTGATGATACGCCTTCCGACCGGTTTTCCAAGGTACTTTTGGGTATGTATGCGGACTGGAGCCTTACATGGCCCTACTAACCTTAGCTTTGGTTCTTCCCTTTATGGCAGTGTATTATGCAACGTCTGGATCAATGAGGCTGGTGATTATCAATCTTGTATTGTGCCTTTTCCTTTACCTCCCGGGTATCTTGCATGCCTTGTATACTGTGTTGAAGGCCCCCGAGGAACCCAACAACGGCGGCGACGAAGGCAACTAAGATGGCAGCCGAAACTGAGGCGAAGCGCCACTCGAGGCGGAGGCGACGCCGAATGCCAAGACGGGGGCGGAGGCGACTTCCAAGACGGCCACGAAGGCGACTTCCAGGGCGCAGACACTGGCCCATGAGATGGAGATGGAGATGGGTGTGCCCATTGGACTGGATCAGGTGACTAGGCGCTGGGCCCCGGGCCGCTCGGCTGGCGCTGACTGGCTGACTTTTGCATCCAGATGATGCTTGTGTTTATAGGTAATAAATAGGTAACCACCGCGTACCAACATGGCGCCGCCTCTGCTGCGGCGCTTCAGTTCCACCCAGGAGTTTAGGGGCCCTGGGCCTTTCTAACCAACCAACCAACCAGACCACCCCGGGGATTTCAACTCGTCTATATCAGTGGTGGGAAATCCCAGTATCACAGCGCGGTTCTTCTGCAGCTGCCTCCTCGCCAGAAACACCATGGCACCGTTAGAGGAAAATGGCGTGGGTCAAAAGAAATAGGATTCATACAAACCGTGGAATTCCAAGGAACACCCGAAATGGAGCTCTCCAGAAGACGCCGGCGGAGACAGTGGAAGTGAATTGGGCGCTTTGCTGGCGGCTGGGAAAAGAGGTGCTGGAGGAAAAAGGAGTGCTAGAAACGTTGGCACTTTAAACGATACAAGACTGTCGTGCACAGCCCAATTGCCAAGCGGCGGGTCACCGGAGGACCAAAACAAGGGTGAAACATTGGGCCCTACTCCGGCCTCGCGTGAGGCTTGGCTGGCCAAACGTGCAGGAGCACGCAGCACGCGGCCTATGTTTGCAGCCCAACGGTCGCTGGTCCTGCACAATGGCCCGACGCAAATATCACATGCGTTTTGGGCCACCCCGTCACATATATAAGTACGCATGAAAAACTGCGTCGTTCCGGCAGCACGCAATTTTGTATTCCAGCGGTAACCAGTTAAGCACCTAAGCTGAGTCCGCGCCCTGTTATATCCCGCTCTCAAGACTCGTCCTTAAGAGCGCCACGCAGGAGAACGCCCCTTGCACGTGACCCACCCCTTGCACGTGACCCACCCCTTGCCCTTGGCCAGTTCTCATTGCCGCGTGGCCAGAGAACAGCCTCGCCTTTCGGGCACGTGACTTTTCCAGCGCCTCGTGCACGCGTGACTCGCAGCACGTGTGCGTGGTATACCCACCGGCCAGCGGCAGAACCCGTGCACTGCATCGATCCCACCACGCCACCCGAGCCATTGTCCACGGATTTGCCCCCCCACAAGATGCCTGAACGCAAGGGAATCACCTTCAAAGGAGAAATCTTCTCGGTCCCCGAGACCCACGACATGGTCAAGACGCTCTTCGATCCCACGGTGCGCAAGTCCATGTTTGAATTAGTAATCGTGGCGCTTTTGATCGCCAACTCCGCCGTGTTCTGGGCAGCAGGCCCCAAGACCCGCATCCAGATCTTCACGGGACTCTATGTTTTCTGGCGGCTCTGCTACAACTTTGGAATAGGGTACTTGTTGAACCAGCAGAGCAACAAGTTCCGGCTCGTGCAGTGGGCCGAGAACTTGCAGGTATTCCAGGAGAAGAACCAGTCGCTAGCGCTGCGCATTATCAAGACCGAGGTGCAGACGCAGATGGGGAAAAAGTACCGGATTCAGCAGTACCCGGTGGATTTCAACACGTGGTTGATCTTTCGCAAGGTGGTGGACTTGATCTTGATGCAGGACTTCACCACCTTCGTGTGTCTCTTCATAGCCATCTGCGTCGATGACGACTACCAGTTCGTGAGGGGCGATGGCGTGCTCTTGTGGGCCCGCTTGATGGCGGGGGTAGCCCTTATCTTGTTCAACTTGTGGGTGAAGATCAATGCCCACAACACCATCAAGGACTACGCGTGGTACTGGGGAGACTTTTTTTTCCGGCAGATCAACAATGAGGACTTGATCTTCGACGGGGTGTTTGAAATGTTCCCTCATCCCATGTACTCGATCGGGTACATTGGCTACTACGGGTTTGCGCTCATTGCCAAGTCGTACCTAGTTCTCGTTGTGGCGCTTTTCGGGCACTTTCTCCAGATGGTCTTCTTGCACTACATCGAGAATCCGCACATCGATAAGATATATGGCCCCTCGCCCAATGAGTCGGGGCTCTTGAAGCTCATCAAAATCAAGGACTTGACCCACTTCCAGAACATGAAGCCGTTGGTGGGCTTGGCCAACTTCAACTTGTTGCGAGCCAGCGACTTCATCAACTTGATCAACGTGTTAACTTACTCGGTGCTCATCCCCATTCTTGCGTCCATGTCGAGCTCCAACGTCAAGATGGTGACGCGGTTGCTCTACTACTTGGCCATCTTGATCAAGTCGTTGGAGTGTGTGCTGATCAACTTGGTGTTGTTTGTGCAGTCGAAGTTCAAGGTGTTCTCCAAGTTCTACCTCTCCAACTCGATCCCCGTGGAGAACTCTTTGAACAACTTTGCCATTCTCTACAACTCGTTGATCAACTTGACGTACTCGAGTTTTTTCGGCTTGAACTTGTACAAGCTCATCAACACTGCGCTGTTCTCTGGCCACGTGTTGGCCACGCAGCACCTATACTTGCGGGTGTTTTTCGGGGTGATTCTCGTGGTCACGCAGATCTGGATCAACTGCAACATCATCGACTCCATCGGCTACTTTGGCTGGTTCTATGGCGACTTCTTCATCCCCAAGTCCTCGTTGATGCCCCAGCGCTCGCAGTTGACCAAGGCGGGGATTTACCGTTACTTGAACAATCCAGAGCAGGTGTTTGGGGTGTGTGGAGTCATGGGCATCACGCTCATCATCCCTACCTTCGATAATATGGTGTTATGCCTTTTATGGACCGTCAACAATTTCTTCCGCATCAACTTCATCGAGAAGTTGCATATGATCAACGTTTATGGCGAGACCGAGGTGTTGAAGGACTCGGGCGTCACCAAGACAATCAAGAAGCACTTTATTCCCGAGAGTTTGGCCAAAAAGCAGACGATTGAGCTCGGCAAGAAGACAAAGAGATCCAACTCATTTTTCGTGGAATCCTTTGACAAGTTTCTCGACGCGGGCCGCAAGGACCACGCATTGAAGCAGTCCATCTCTGAGTTGTCGCAGAGCAGTTACTTTCTGAGCAGCGAGTACAGTTTGAGGGTGGCAGTGCAGGGCACCTCGAGCGCCATCTCATCGGACACAGACACATGCGCTGAGGGGTCAGACACAGAGGCATGTTCCACTGAATCAGACACAGGCACTGGGCACGAGTTCGGGTCGTTTTACGTTGGCCAGCCCATTTCAGTCGAGTTCAAAGCGCCAGCTGGTCACTCCGCTCTCGACTGGGTGGGTCTCTACAGGATAACGCAGTCGTCATATTCCCGGTACAAGACGTTGATCTCGTCCAACAACCGGTGGATGTATACTGGGGCCGAAGCTCGTGGCCAGCTCGAGTTCGGCGGCGAAAAGCTCTTCTGGGACAGCGGGTTCTACGAATTCCGGTACCACATCGATGGCAAGCACGACGTGGCCTACATTTCGCAGCCGTTCGAGATCAAGCATCATCACATCGAGATCCCTGCCGAGGCCAGCGACGCCACGGTGGCGGCATTGGCCGCGGACTTGAGGCATTCCATATTCAGCCAGTTCGGGCCCGCGTTGAGCGACGACTCCACGCCCATCTTCTCGTTAGTATCGCAGACGCCCAATGTGTTGGACACCTACGTGAGGCTTTCGGAGATGATCTCCAAGGCCACGGGCATTGGCATTACCAAGCGATTCTTGATTTACAACGATAACGAGTCGGCCAACACGTTTTCCGTGGCGGCCTTGGCGCGGAAGTTGATCCACATCAAGAGTGCGCTTCGCGAGTTGAGTCCTGGCGATCCCTACGACTCGGACAAGAAGGAGCAGTAGAGTGTGGCGGCTGCACCAGAGCAACATCCAGGGGCATCCAAAGAGCCAGGCAAGCAAGGATGCGATGCGTGGCGGGCGGTTTTGACTGAGCCTACGAAACTTGGAATAGGCAGCCTAAGCCTAAACGCAATACCAAGCCCAAGCCCAAATCCAAGCCCAAGCCCAAATCCAAGCCCAAGCCCAAAACAAAGCCCAAGCCCAAAACAAAGCCCAAGCCCAAAACAAAGCCCAAGCCCAAAACAAAGCCCAAGCCCAAGCCCAAGCCCAAACCCAAACCCAACCAATGTCGAGTGACATATCCCTGTTGGACCAGCACGAGCCACCCATTGCAAAGAGTATTTATGAACAGGACAACATGGACCAGAAACTGGACGAGCTGTGAAGCGCCAAGACTGAAGCCGAATGTGGTGTCTGGAGAGGTATAGGATAGAGCACCGCAGCATGGTCCGCAATGACCTACTTGGCCAGTTATGGCGACAATGGCTTGAGCAAGGCAAGAGCAGAGGTGATGCGATGAAATGAGAAGAGGTGATGAAATGAGAAGAGGTGATGAAATGAGATGGTGAGATGAGGTGAAGAGATGCGATGATGAAAGAGATAATGAGATGAAACGATGGATGAGATAAGGACATGGGTCATATCCTGGCCTATCGCAGTATTTATTCGTAAAACACATCAAGTCAAGCATGAGACATGGCTCGTACAGAAGCCAGACCTGTCCACCCGTTTAGCATCTCCTATACAGTAACAAGCAGCCATGCGCAGCGGGAGTGGATACAGAATGGAAAGACATTAAAGAACCGTGGTTTCTCGGACCCGTATCAACCGAGGCCACATGCGATGTAGTTGCTAATGCATACACTCTTGGCTGGACTAAGGCCTGCTGAAGACCAAAGACTGAGCGCGCTATACTTTGCCACGGTGCATGTTTTGGTCTCCTAGAGCGGTGAGCTGGACGACTAAACCACACAAGCTTTTATGGGTGAATGTCGATCCCCAAGTATAAAAGGACAGGTGCCTTCTAACTTCATAACAGTAATCATACAAACCCAGGTTGGAGTGTCATCAAAGATGCCTCCTGAAACCAGACGCACTAAGACTCATGTATCTAATGATGATGATGGAGAAATCCACAACTATCTGATACAATGTCTGTGCTTCAGAGCGTGGTCCACCACTGGACATCAGTCCATGGTTGCTCACCGGTCCTCCCAGCACATCCATGTATGACGCAGATGAGGGATTATCCGATCTACAGGGCCCGTCCTGCACACAGGCGCGTTGGTGGAGAAGNCCCGTCCTGCACACAGGCGCGTTGGTGGAGAAGGCGGCCGATTGAGCCATGGTTGAAGCTATGGTTGAAATGGTTGAGGCCATGGCTGGACCTGCACGTCGCGTGGTTTATGGAACAATAAAATCCGGCTTTAGAGCTCACGGCCTTACGGCTCTCTGTTGAGCACTCCATTGGTCAGACGCTGCCGCAAGAATGCGCCGCCTGTCTACAGATGTAGAGTTCCTAGACCCGCTGCTCGGCGTATATGCCATCCCTGGTATCAATGTAGTTAGTGCCAAGTTTTCAAGTTGCCAATTTTCCCAATTTTCCCAGGGCCAATTTTTCAAGTTGCCAATTTTCCCAATTTTCCCAGGGCCAATTTTCCCAGGGCCAATTTTCCAAGGGCCTATTTTCCAAGGGCCAAGTGCATTGAGTCCCATCGAGGCCAGACTCTGAAGCGCCTGCAGGAACATACCCAAGACGGCACCATTGGTCTAGTCCCAGGAAACCAAGACCGATGAAGGCGCACGTTTTGCCAGAGTGCGCGGCATGTCTAACACTGAAGGGGAAATTTCCGCCACTCGCGTCCCGTCACGTGACCGGAGTTCCCTGCTCCCGGAGCGCGGGAGACACCCACAGATGCTCCTCCCATGCTTTCGTTATGGCTTTTTATGACATTAAATTAGGTGCATTGAATTTTCTAGTTCTAGTAATATTCAGGATTTAAACAATCAAGCTTATTCCCGGCCTTTAGCAGCAATTTAAATTATTCGCACATTCCCTGATTCTCCGCCCTTGGCGGCACAATGTTTTCATTTATGTGTATTTTCGCTTTGCGGATTAATCACCTGCCTTTGTATTACGCCAAATAAATCAGGTTTTGTAATGCACGTCAAATGAATATAAGTAGCTAAATTCTGTTAGTTTTCTATCCAACTCAAGTACAATAGCCATGGTGTTTTTGGAACCCCCGTTCTACCCCGTGTATGTTATGAAAGGCTTAAAAATTCAGTGAAGGAATTTAAAAGGCATGTAAATTTGATTTGGGGTTAAATGAGGGTACAGCTATAAGAGTAGATAAATTTTGGTGTATTAAAATATCAGGTATTTTTGTTGTTAATAATGTTTGATTTTCTGCACAGATATTTTGGGCCGTGTAGAAACGAATTTGGGCCGTGAAACGATATTTGGGCCGTGTAAGACGATATTTGGGCCGTGTAGAAACGAATTTGGGCCGTGTAGAAACGAATTTGGGCCGTGTAAGACGATATTTGGGCCGTGTAGAAACGATATTGGTGTTTATAAAGTGACAAATTTGCAGCAAATGGCGAGGCAAATATAAAGGTTTTATTTTTGTCAGGTTCGATAGGACTTGGGGAAGGTGATTTGTTGATCCGTAAACGAAGGGAAATCACCCGAGTTGTATAGAAATGTCGGCACGACTGCGCCACCGGATTCGGCCGATGGAGCCTTAATCGGGCTAGTGCCGAGTGGTCAACCGGATAAGCCTCTTTGAGACAAGGGCTTACCGGTCTAGAACTCGGAGGAAGAAAACAGGGCGACCTTGCCTCTATGCTCGGTGCGATACCGCGTCTAATCATATTTTTCAAATTACTAGAGCCGGTTAAAGAATATAGAAAATAAGAAGCTAATAATATGAAATCTTATTAGGTTTCTTATCGGCCATTATATAAGATAAATATAGATTATTATCTCTCAAAAATACAAAATATTCCCCACAAAGTATTGTAAAACAAAGTATGCCCTAGACGGCGCACTAGCTCAAACAAATAAAGAGCATTAATCATATAATCCAATAGTACGCATATTAATGAAAGTAGCAATGAAATTTTTAGATAAACTAGATAAACTAGATAAACTAGATAAACTAGATAAACTAGATAAACTAGATAAACTAGATAAACTAGATAAAC
>NKZP01000984.1:0-44352 GCA_002370765.1 Metschnikowia similis
TCGGAAAAATGGATTTGGCAGACAACGGAGCACGAAGACACAGAAGGCATCAAGTCAGCTCAGTCGGAATCAAAGATAGACTAGGGAGCAAGAAGACATAGTCAGCTCAGTCGGAATCAAGGATAGACTAGGGAGCTAGAAGACATAGCCAGCTCAGTCGGAATCAAAGATAGACTAGGGAGCCAGAAGACATAGTCAGCTCAGTCGGAATCAAAGATAGACCAAGGAGCTAGAAGACACAAAAGGCATCAAGTCAGCTCAGTCGGAATCAAAGATAGACCAAGGAGCTAGAAGACACAAAAGGCATCAAGTCAGCTCAGTCGGAATCAAGCCTGCGGTCCGGCTCAGCCAGAATCGGAGACTCAAAACAAGGCCGATTCTCGGAAAATGGAGCCAACCCAAGGTCTTGTATGATACAAAGTTACATGACCCTGTATATCTAATATATTGAAACAGGCTGAAAATCAAGACGATGTGCGGTTAGACGCAGAATTAGCTCTGACCCTATTAGCAGGTACCACCACCAACTACTCGGCTTCCACAAGCTCCCCAAGCATTGCCCGGAGGTCTTGCTAAGTAGAATTACATGTCCCTGTAACTTTAGGATACTAAAGCATAGGCTGAAAACTGTCAGATACGCCAGAGGTGGAGTCCTTCCCGATTTGGTATTGGGTGGGCCACCGGTGAGGCCTAACGAACGCAATTCGGGCTCGGATGCCCTTTGGTAATATTAGCCTGGCTAGGATTATAACTCTCGATAGGCGTCACAAGCTGCGACGCATCACGGCAACCGTTCTAACTATTAATCCCTTGCTTCTAAAATCATCAAAGAATCCACTTTCCCAGAGATCTGGATGTACTCTAGAACCTAGAAGTATAATATATAATCTTTGTGAAGCGTCTGACAGAATAAAAGTTACAGCAACGTCAATTTGTCTACAATTTAATTCAAGAGTAGTAGAGTTGTTTTGCATTGCGGTGTAAAGATAGAGTGTTGTAGTAGTTAATCATCTAAAGGAATACTAAAGGCTTGGACCGGTCATTTACATCACCACTTTTCTTTTCGGGGAACACTTTTTATAAAGGGCAAATTTTGCTCAACTTCAAATACCCTTTCCTCTGGGAAAGGTTTCAAGTCCATTAAGAAGGAGGCGTTCAGCCGTTTTTAAAAACTCGTACAAGGCCACCATTTGGACATGAATAAAGAGGGTGGGGATTTGAAAAGAGTATTTAGTAAATTCCTTTGAAGTAAAAGGCTGTGAGCTGGATTAGGAGTAGTGTTTGATTCTTTGGTTGTAACGTCAAGTACTCAAGAGAAGATGTATTCGTGTATAATCCCTAAAACAGGGGGGATCGTCCAACTTATATAGATAAAAACTAGTCTGGGTCCCATGAGGCCTCATTCCGAGATGAGGGGTCTAAATGCACCACCTTCAGACGGCATGAGTGCACGATGGATCTTGGTTTGAAATGAAGTGTTGGGGCAAGGCCAGACGCCTTGATTAATGCCGAAAAATTCCCAATCGGGCTTATTTTGGGCCCAAGTGATGTCAGAGGCGGGACTGTTCCTGTCTCAGAACATCACGACACTGCATGAGTGGAAATGCCGGCGCTGCACCTGATAGGTTGCAGCTGGTGCCGCCTCGTCTAAGCCTTGGAGACAAGTGCTCAGGACTGGGCCTCCCTCCATGTGGTTCGAGGGTGGTTCCCCTCGTATCCGCACGGCGCAGATTAATTGTGTATCCATGGGTGGCACGCTACCCATAGTGGATCTAACAAGTAGACCAGGGTAAATAATTAGAGGGTAAAAGAGGTATCAAAGATTAGGTTTGATATAAAAATTAGTCTAAAGCTGGGAGTGTTACTGATCGTAGTTTAATTCTAGGATTATAGTACTGAAAGTCAGTGAAGAAAAAGGGGCGAAAGCTTGAGTCATATCTTCTATTATAGCCATCGTTTTTAGACCCATTGACCTTCATCTTAGTGTACTCAATTCGCTGTTTTTCGTCAGACATTAACAGTATAGTTTTATATCTATCCCTCATATTAGTTTAGGTATCAGAAGTACTTCAACACCAGCTATTATGCAGGATTCTATTTTTACTCTTTTCTGAAGCGTCAACGAAAGAGCCCATGTCTGCATAAATTGTAAATTTTCTAATTCTAGTGTTGGTTTCATGCATATGCTGCCCGAGCCACTATTGAATACCTATAAATTTTTTGCATAAGTATAATATATATCTGCAAGGGTCAGTATCAGGTTCTGCAGTACGTCAAATGAGCTCACTTGCAGATCATCTACGACTATGCCCTTCCCCTCTCCCTGAAAACACTTGGTATTGAAATACCGTTTGGTTTGGGTAGGAGTTTCTTCTTTTCCTATACCATTATATGTATTTATCGCGATCATAATCAAGAAGTAAGCTTTGAGATCAAAGCGATACCGTGTATATTTTCAAAGCAGGATTTAGATTTGTCGATTTAGATGTGACGAAAAAGCTGATGATAAATAGAAGTTTAACGTGGTACTGACCAGCTCCAAGTATTCATCCGTTTGAAGATGATACTATGGTCTTATCAAAGTCAATTATAGGAAATACAATCAACCATAATAGAGCAGAGTTTCTTAATACATCGACATTAAGTATAGCTTCTAAAGAATCAAACAGGCCAAGGATGAATCGAAAAACCACCCATCATGAGGAAAAACACCACGGTTTATGGCTGACTGGCACTCTCTTATCATCTACTTTAGTAAGTGTTATCGGGCTATGGTGCTAGAAGACTACTCCACAACCCTAGGTCACCATCATGAACAGTCTAATTGATTGGTATGATGGTTTTGGAGAGAGGTATGGTCGTGCCTCTCAAACAGAAACATTATCTCTGTACCTTGTCACGTGCTCCGCCAAACATACTTGCGCTTTCATGGACCATTGCTACTGGCGCTGAGCGATGAGTGTCTCGGTTTCAGGGGTGCTAGACAATCAAGATGGTCTCACACATTGTTGCACATTCTTTGGGAGAAAATGGACAGCAACATGGTCAGAATTCCAGCGGCCCATCAGGTGGCGACTCATAAAACCTTTGAGCCAGAATTGAGCCGTTTCAGCTTCTCCAAAATTAAGCGGTCAGAGTCCCACGGATAAGGGAGCTCAGTATATGAGCCCCAAGTCCTCAGTTTTCGGACCATAGCAGCAGGTAAAACCATCGCATCGCTCAAACGACATATCAACTAAATTTTGTCGACAGCCGTGCATGTAGTGTAGCAAGAGGGCTAGCTTCAAGTCAAAATAACCACTGATTAGGCCAACTGTAAATTTCAGCCTTCCAGCTTTAGTCCCGCAGTTTCAGTTGCAGCAGTTTGTGTCCCAGCAGTCTCTATTTCAGCAGTTTTAACTTCAGCATTTTCAGTTTTTCCGTTTCAGCATAGTTTTTCAGTTCAGCATTTGCAGGTTTTCCGTCTCAGCCTTTTCGTTTTAAGCATATTTTGAAAGCTTTCAGCTCCAATCCAGCAGCTATGGTAACACTCGGCCACTAAATTACAAACCCAGCGCAGCAATTTTGTCCCTGTCAGCTGGGTTGAAATGCCAGAACCTGCCAAGCACTGACAGTCCCCACATCAGCCGCACCTGGAATTCAAATGGCTTGCAGCCGCATGGCCAGCCACGTCCACGCTGGAATGGCGGTGGCTAGCATGGACCGGGCGCACGTGACTGCGCATTGCATCCACCGCCACTGCAACCTCCGGGCCCTGCTCCCGCGGTGCGGTCAAGTAGCGGTCAGGCTCGCGCGGTGCGGTCAAGTAGCGGTCAGGCTCGCGCGGCGTGGTCAAGTAGCGGTCAATGTCTCGTTTGATTGCAAAGCGGTGGTAGTGGCGAAACACCTCCATGAGAGATGCAGGCCGCGTGTCCAAAAGGAATTCCCGGAGCTCGTCGTCCGCAAGCCCACAAATGAAGTAAAACGCCCACTGGTAGTCGGTGAGCACGTAGCCCTCGGGCCGCTCATGCAGAAACTGGACGAAGCCGAAGAAATACCCCAAAAAGTCCTCCTTCTGGCACAGAGTGGCCACGCGCACGTGATAGTCGTAATGGGCATCACCGGGGCTCAGAGGAATCGGGCCGTGCACGTGGCCCTTCCTGGCGCAGCCGGAACTTTGCTGGTCCTTGCCCACGTCGTCTAAGGATGCGTCTAAGGATGCATCTGAGGATGCGTGGCCCAGAAATGCGTTGCCCAAGGATGCGTTGCCCAGCGATGCGCTGGCCTCCCACTGCTTCCTTTGGGCATGGGCATGCTGTATTTTTTCCAGCGTGATCAGATTTGCGCCCAGCCGCCTGGTTTCGTCACTGGAGCTGGGTCCTGCCCGGATATCGAGCACAAGGTCGGCCGTGTCGATGGTCAATCCGGATAATATGCCCAAAGCCATGAGGTGGTTTTCAGGCTCAAATATACCGTCCGGTCTGCCGACCTGCGGGGTGGTCGGGCGACCACGGAAGGCAGCAGCCTCTGCCGCGGCCCCTCGTGGGGCCTCTCGTGCGGTGGTGGCCGGAGGGGTGTAGGTGAAGGAGAAAGGAGACCCTGGCAGTGACATGTAGGAAAAGGCAAGTGGTTGGGGAAAGGTGGTGGCGTGAAAGTGGTGCCGTCAAAGTGGTAGGTGAAAGCAAAAATTAGCGGTGGGGGAGACTAGGTGTGCTTGGTGGAACTGGGTTTGCAAGCAAGGGTCGTTCGGGGCAATTTGTCAGGTTTTGGGCTAGCTGGTTAAGAATAGCGAGAACAACACCTCACTACGCTAGCACAAGTGTTTACGCGGAGGTTTGAAAACGACTTTGTACTTAGAAGAAATAAGATTTACACGATAAAAACGATATGCAGATTTTTCGTTCACAAAATGCTTCACTAGCTCAGTTGGCAGAGCGTCAGTCTCATAACAGTGTTGTGCAATCTGAAGGTCGACAGTTCGAACCTGCCGTGGAGCATCTTTTTGCCCGCTTTTGTCCCCTTTTTTTACTGATCCAACACTGCCAGCCAACAAGACGGCAAATTCTGTCAGCCAAGAAGAGAGTCTGAAGTTTCCGTGTTCAATCACCCGACCGGCACGGTTCGCACCGACGCTCCGCTAGCCATGGACCCAGGTCTGAGTTGACAGGTCGGCGACTAAACGCATAACCTGCACATAGTGGTGCATATGCGGTTGCACGGTTTGGGCGTGTGTGGGCGCGCGCCCCCGTCGGGTATAAATGCCCAATGCCCATCGAAATTGTTTCTCCCCAATCGCTTCAACCCTCCCAAAATGGCCCAGCTCCTGTCCCAAGGCAGCAACGCCATTATATACTTGACTTATGCCTTCCTCTTGTTTACAGGGCTTTTTCTAGCATGGAGGTTTGCCAACAAAGATAACTTTCTTTCGTCCAATGGCACTCAGAGAGGCCTTCCCTTGGCCATCAACTTCATCGCTTCCGGTATGTATTCTTTTTCTCGATACCTGTGACGGTATCACATTATGCGACTTGCCAGCGGGTGCAGAGCCTTTTCTCTTTGAAATGGCAATGCTGAGACACACCGTTCGGACTCGATCAAGCTAGTACTTGCGTGAGGAGGCCAGTTGCAAAGTAAACGAAACGAACACGCATACCATGACGTGTATGAGGTTTGATCCTCCCGCCAAGCTTGTGGAGCCTGGGCGTTGTTTCGAGTTTCCAGCATCTGCCTATATACCAGGCTCTGTGCATCGGTGTTTAGACTTTTTGGGCCATTCAGCCGGTCCGAATTTGTCCTCTGTCCGCGTCGGTCTGCGTCGGTCTGCACCGGTCTGCATGTGTCTGTATGCAATAGTCATCGAGCCACTCCTTCCTTCACCGACTCTCCTGCCCGGTAAGGGTTTCCACTTTCGAAACCAATATTCAATAGCTCGGCCAAACCAGACGTCATTCATGACTGAGCTACTTGGGCTCACGGTTTTTGACAGAGCCTTTGATGGCTGCACCGCAGCGCACCAAACACCCGGAACGTCTGATCTGAAGGCAAATGCATCCACGAATATGTCCTCCGAAGCTGGACTCTCGCCATTCGCCCGTCTCGCTCTTCGGCCTTTGCGTGCTCCTCACCAAGCGAATTGGTATGCTCAGTATGGGGCGAGCCGTATCATTGAGGCAAGAAATACTAACATTAGCCATGGGATGCGGGATTCTCACCACCTATTCCCAAATTGCCAACACCGCAGGACTTCACGGGCTCCTAGTGTATACGCTCTCGGGATCACTTCCAATCCTTGGATTCGCCGCCGTAGGCCCCCTCATCCGGAGAAAATGTCCACATGGGTTTATCTTGACTGAATGGGTGCGAGAGCGCTTTGGAGTGGTCACGGCTCTCTACCTCTCGTTCTTCACATGCCTCACCATGTTCTTGTTCATGATTGGTGAGCTATCTGCATTGCGGGGCGCCATCGAGACCTTAACCGGGCTTGATGCGCTTGGTGCAGTGATTGTCGAGTGTGTAGTCACCACAATCTACACACTGCTTGGGGGGTTCAGAGTCAGCTTCATCACCGACAATTTTCAAGGGGTGCTTGTGATTGTTCTAGTCATTATTGCAGCGGCGGGGATGGGGTCCGAAATCAAGATCGACAAGGCCAGCGTTGAGCCCTCTCAGCTTCTCCACGCTAACAAGCTTGGCTGGCAATTGCTTTACATCTTGCCTGTGGCCATCACCACCAACGACTGTTTTATGGCGGGATTCTGGTTGCGTACGTTTGCTAGCAAATCCAACAAGGACCTTTGGATCGGGTGCTCCATTGCCTCTTTCGTCACGTTTGTCATTTGCACGCTCATTGGCTGTACGGGATTCTTGGCCGTGTGGGCAGGCAAGTTGGAGGTCGGCGATGAAAATGGCTATAATGCGTTTTACATCTTGCTTGCCGAGATGCCGCGTTGGGTCGTGGCGTTTGTGCTTTTGTTTGTCATTGCCTTGTCGACATGCACGTTCGACTCCTTACAGAGCGCCATGGTGTCGACCATTTCCAATGACGTGTTCAGAAACAAACTCAAGATGATTTATGTGCGAGGGTTAGTTGTGGTTGTGATGATTCCGACAATCGTTTTGGCCATCAAGGTTGCTGACAATATCTTGCAAATCTACTTGATTGCCGATTTGGTGTCTGCCGCCATCATCCCCTCAGTTCTCCTAGGCCTCAAGGACTCGTGGTTCTGGTTCGTCAAGGGTGTGGATGTCATGGTCGGCGGGCTTGGAGCTTTGCTTGCAGTGTTTGTATTTGGCACCGTGTACTACGGGTCGGCGAAGGAGGGGGGCAAGCTTCTTCTTGTGTGGAACGGGCTTTACAACCTGGCAGACTGGGGTCCTTTTGGTGCGTTTGTCATCACGCCGGTGGGCGGGGTGTTGTTTTCATTGATGTTTTCTGGATTGAGAATTGGCCTGGAGTACTTGTATGCCAAGGCAAGGGGTTCCGAATTCACTGCTCTAGACAGACGCGACATTGTGGTTCATGACTATGATGCTGAAGATTATGGATCTGTGGACGACAGTCTGAAGAAGTTGCAGGACGAATGAGTAGGGGGGAGAGATTTGGCCGAGCTCCACTAGCGCCAATAATGATCAGGCTATGGCCACGGGCGACCTTAGAAGACATGGGGCAGTATCGATGGCAAGATATAGTGTAATGCGAGCAAACCTTTATAGGCGAGCATGGGGTACAAAAGGAGCCAACGCAAGGGCCTGCGTCGCGTATAAAAGCAACCTGTCCTCCAGCTATGTACGCCCCCATATTATAACAATCACCAGTAATGCTTGACAGGAAGCTGTAAAAAAAACGAAATCATTTTCTGACCATTAGCTGGCCCAGGTCCTGGCCTTTACCCCCAGTCGAGTTAACTGAGCTTGATGGACCGCTGGACTCAACCATGGATTATGGCGCTTCATGCACCGCCCCTTAACTCAAACATGCAGCTGGATTTGGATTAGTCAGGCCCATTGACTTTACGGCGAGATTCAAAAGGGCCCCCGAAAGCGGGAACCGGTGCCTCAATGTGGATCTTTGAGGCGAAAGAACATGGCGATTGATGTGCTGCGGGTTGCGTTGGCTATCTTATGCAGCACTAGATTTGTCCGCCATTTGGTCTTGGGTAGACACTTTATTGCGAGTGATTGCTCAAGATCACAAAAGGATGGGGAGCCTTTGATAGCCAAATTCTTCCAGCGCACTTGCCCATTGAAAGGAACAGAGAAACGTCTGCTTTGCGCGCGGAGTGGAAACTACTGCACGTTGTCCTTTTCGAAGAGATTTTGCATTCCCTTGTGAATTAGCATATAACTGTCCGCGTTCATTGGTTTGGGTGCGCATTCGGGCCACTGCAGTGCGCGTGGTCATGATGAAATTCCCAGTGACGGAGATGTTATCAAAGTGTTCTATTCACTCTGGCAGTGACGGAGACTTTATCCAAGTGTTCTATTCACTCTTCGCAAGCCAGTTGGACTTACTCATCACACGGGGCCTAGGCTCTTGTATGTGACTTCAGCAACATCGTGTCCTAAGGAAACGTGAGCCTGCTATAAACAGCAAGACCTTCGCTACTGGATTCAGATATGTTGCAGTCAGCACAGATACCCTCAAGTGACTAAGGTTTCTCCCCAGACTGCTCGGGAGAGTCTCTACTAATCCAGCCGTTCAAAATGCTCACATCATTAGGTGGTCGTTCCTGAAAAAGATCCAAACAACCGAGGCCCGTGAGAAGCGTGGTCCGGTGTATAGATAGGTATGGCCTCACACATTCCTTCCAACAATTGCAGGGTTTATACGACATCGGGACAGAACAGGAGAATAGAGGCGCTTTAGCTGACTCTCCTCCAGCATAATCTTTTTCAGTTTCAAGTAGTCGTACTAACAGTCGCGTGCCCCTAAATTCCAATACTCATGTTAGACCCACCCAGGTAGTGCGCCACCATGGGTGCAAAATATGGGTGCAAAGTGACCAGTTGCCCGGCGTGAACCGAGGTCGGACCCACCCGGCTAGCTTATCTTCAGGTCTTCTATATGAGCACGAGTTGCAGCCTATTGGAACCAACCGCGTGTCTCCTCAGATCTCCTCCGATAGCCCCCGGTACTGTTTGGTGAAGGTACCATATGGCGGTGTTGGGCGCCTGTATATAGGTCCGGATGACTCCGCTTATTTGGCGTAGCGCATGCAGCTTCCCCAAGCACTAGGGTCAGATTCAAAAGTCTGGTGCTGAGCCGAGGCTTTTTTGATGCAAATGAAACAAAGGAAATCATTAGCTTAGAACGGAAAGATGGCCCTGGCGGCCCTATTGCGTCTTGAGGTCCAAACGGGCGTAACTGTGGCCGCCTGCAACGCTTCGCCGCAGGTAACTTTCGCACCCATGCGGGGCGCACGACCCGTGGTGGGTGTGCCATCACCAATTTAGGGTCTGTACATAGGATGACCATAGTCGGCTTAAAGACCAAGCCATTAGCAAACGGCCGGTGGATTAAGTACCGCTCAGAGCGCCAATCAGCATATGATTATATTCCAGCCTTTCGGGTTCTGTAGGACGCAAGGACTATGAGAAAGGGTGTAATCGCTGATGACCCGTCTATTAGGGCGAGACATCCGAAGACACATAGAAGGGCCGTCACAACTACACCACCGTGTTCGGGGCGTTATGGTGAGATGAGGAATCGGGCTAGGGTACAAGGGAAGCAGAAAGGGCCAGACCACGCATAGACGCAGGGCCCGACATCCTTCCGCGGCTCGCCGTGTATGCTGGTCAATTGAGCACCTATGGGCAGCACACTACCCATGGAAAGCCTAACCGCCAGAATAAGTCTGCTCTGATTGTAATTGACAGGCTTCGGGACCAAAAGGATTATGCCCGTCTCCGGCGAGAACTCGTGTTTATCGCCCTAACCTCAAGTAGCATCATGTATATGATATCCACCGGGAACGAGCCCGTGGAGAAGTTCCAGGGGTGGTTCAAGCAGACCAGAGAAGAAGTGTGGAAAGCAGACTATTGTGCACATCCGTCTCCAGGCCTCGACATATTTTTGGTTTTCTCAACGCTTCTTACAGGCCTTCCTGCTCAACGATTCCTTAGTTCCAGACCCTCCTCCAGCCACCAGCAACCCCGACATTAAGTGCTAGGACTAACGGGAATTCACCGGAAATGCCACAATTTTGCAGCTCACTCTGAAGTTTCCCTTTCATTTCCATTTCCTCCAATGACATGAAATTGCCTGATGAAATCTTGAAACAGACTGGTGGGAAAATCAATGAACATGATTAACTCAGCATGCGCCCTTGTGCACCACCCTTTTGCCGTAAGTACCTCTTTTGTTCTTGACATGCCCCAACATACTCTGCTCCTCTGTTTTCCATTCTGTTCCACTTATTCAGCACCATCTCTTTTCATGATGAGTGTCTATCCAACCGTTTAAAAAAAGGCACATGATGCATAAAGCTTGAGTTCTTGGCTTGGAAGCAACCCAAGGCAAATTTCTTCGAACACAGCGATGTTGTAAACGTGGCTTTTTGGAGTGTGGCACGTTCCATTACCATCCTTCATTTCCTTTTCATCTCATTCTCCTTTGATACTGCTTTACCCTTCCATGGTCTTGATGCAATGGTTACTGATGATAGCAACATCAACAATTGCTCTTCTTTGTCTCAGTCACTTCTCATAATACTTGACCGCTTGCTGCCTTGCCTACTCACAAGCCTTATGACTTGACTGCCTGTATGCTGGACCCATCCTTACCGTGCTGTATCGCTAGCAGGGTCGAAAGCGTTGAATCAATAACGTAAAGTGTCTGAAGTGAGCTTGTGGTGAGCTTGCAGTGAGCCCAGCCGAGCGGTGTTTGGTAATTTGGTTCCGCCACCACAAGAATGGCTTTGCAAACAATGCATGTAAGTGGTGGCGACATGCCCTTTGTGCCTGCAGGGTTTCTTCCAATTTCTTCAAGGTCCTCCCATGGTTAGGGCTGTTTCGAGTTCTCAACCCTTCCGGAGCTTGGAGCCAAGGCGCCATGCGCAAGGCGTCCAAAATATGTTTGGAAAGTACAAAGAAGGAGCAAGATTCTGTTCAAGTCCTGAATCATTTCAAGGCAGCTCCAGCAGTACGATGCACCACCAATAAGCATTAAAATATTTCTCAAAAGACTTTTCCTGTCTTCAAAAGGTCATAATCAAGCCCCAGGTCGTTCTCCGTGCGTATTCCGAGTGCTATGCTGGAGATTACTCGGTAAACTATCCACGGAGCGCCGCCTCACCTCAGGAGCGCCCAACTTAAGGAACGGTAGAGGATTGTTACGATCAACATTCGCTAGACGAGTCGCAAATGGTCACAGGCTGAAGGTAATAGACCACCATGTCCAAGTGTAAGAAATAGCGGTTACCTTGCGGACCATGGTTGGTAATTTGGATAGCGCACACGCTTTAAGCAACGGAGCTTTCGGAAAAGATTCGGCATAGGATGTTGGCAAAAGCCCTCGGAGCCTGGAGAGCTCGGGGGCTGGGCTGACCGAGCCTGGGGTGTCAAAGACGACCCGCCTCGCGCTTTGGCCAGTATGCCCTAGCTTAGTCTTACCTGATTGGGAACAATGACTGTTGAATGATTCACGGCATTCTCACTTCACTGTTCATTAACAATGCCATCAGGCTACGAGACCACCATATTCCTCGAACCAATACACAATCCAATCGTCACACTGTCAACCTTGCCATCAACATACGAGCAGTGCATCAGAATCTCGCGCTCGTTGGCCTCTGAAAAACCTTGGAGCTGCTATTGACCACACCTCGGTCATCAATTCATGCCGGCTTGTCGTGTGCGCACACCAGTTGACATGACATTGGCGCAGTGGCCGTGGTGCCATCAAGACGACCAAGGTCTTGTTTCGAATGGAGACTGGGAAAATATGGAGGCCTGGCCAACGCTTTCTGGCCTTGAACCCAGTGCAAATATGCTCTTGGGGACCAAATGACGAAAGCAAGCTCCACACTATACCAGCCCAGCCGCCTGATCTGGTTTGGGCGGGTCCTATCGCTTAAGAGCTTAACAGACGCTTTTTCCGGCTTATCGAGGCAGTGCACAACAATGACACCACGACTTGGTATCATTTGAAGGTTTATGCTATGTGAGGAATGCACCTGGTGTTCATGAAACCGAACACTTCCATGGACACGGTCGGTCTGATGATTGTACATTAGTCCAGTGATTTGTAAAGGGATGGTCTAAGGTACTGCCTTTGAGATATGCGGCATCTGGAATGCAGCATTCTACTCTGGGATCTTCTGCAACTTATGCAGTGCAAAAATAGCACGAACTATTGATTGATTATGATAACTCGGACTCGTAATTGGAGATTTTTGGGTGTCTATAGCGTTGTTATAGGAATGTTCAATTTTAGCATTTGCAGATGCGGATTCATTCCTCCAGACTGAAAAGTTCCCGATAGCCTATACAGTTTGACGTAATAGTCAATCAAGCCTTCCAGAATTGATGTTCTAGGCTTTAGGGAAGCGAGCTGAAAGACTCAACTGATTGATGCCTCGTGAGACTAATGAATATCGTATTTTTCATTCATGCGTTCGGAAATCAAATGGGGTCTTCTCGGAACAGTAGAAGCATACCAAAGAAGTTGTAAAACGACTGACGCCATTCTGGTCGGTTTGATTTTTCTTATCGCCGGTACGACGGGCATGTAAGGGGACAAACGGGAAACGGGCTATTCACTCCATTAAGCGGAGACTGATGTAGATCCAAGATAAGTATCAGCATATTTCTGGTGTGTGGGTCGCGCGGAGGTCATAAACAGGGTGCCCGAAACTCTGCGGTAGTATCAGAGTATTCTGAAGTGAAGCACTGTGGGATTGAACAGGCAATTTGGAATATATCCAGACCTTCTAGACCCAATTCACGTAGCTAGGCCATTCTGGAGCTTTGGCATAGAGGAATAGTTCTTGATCCGTTCGCTAAGGACGAACATAGGCCAGGTCGTGATAGATGGATCAATGACGCACCACCAAAATTCTTTCAGATATTCTGAAATTGCTAGCCAAAAAAGTGCAGGTTCGTATCATGAGCTATTTTCATAGGTGGGATGGGGATCCTTTCCGGAAGTAAGTAGCAGAACGAAGAATGGGGCGATGCGTGGCTCCAAGCAGCTTCTAGAAACAAGATCTGAGACCAGTTGGTTGCAGGTCAATTGGTGTTATGAGATGGGTGACATTGGTGTGGAATCCGGCCTTGACATCTTTACACTTTAGAGTGATGGAGTGATGGGCTGGAGTGATGTTGTGATGGTCTGATGGTCTGATTGTCTGATGGTCTGATGGTCTGATGGTCTGATGGTCTGATGGTCTGATGGTCTGAATCGATGGTCTGAACTGATGATTTGATGACCTGTGTGACAGTCTCAACTGGCGCTTTGAACTGATGCGCCTGATTACACTATTCTGAGCGGACAGCTCGGTGCTTCAGACACCAGTTGAGCCAGGAACTTCGTTTTCATCCAGCAATCACACTCTATGGCCAATCAGGTAACGAGAATGCATCTGAAAACTGCCATGGCAAAGTCCTGTAATTGGCCACCTACGTTTTTAACAGTGGTGGGTTCCCTTGCAAGTGTCGCGCTCTTGGTGTACGCGTCCATCACCCCACTATCAACACCAGCTACATGCAACCAGCAGAGACGTCCGAGCAGGAAGCGGACGTCGACGCGGCAGCGTCCCGCAAAAGGGTGTTTTCGGTGAGCTCCGGCCAATCTGCAGAGCAATACATGTCCCAGCTCCTTAGTCAGAAACGATTCCGCATGAATAGCGACGACCATAGCACACGTGGGTCGAGTCAGGACGGGGGCCACACGCGTGAGTCCAGTCAGGGCGGCGAAAATCTGCTAGAGGACAATGATGACTCGTCCGAGTCGGACGACGACCATGGCAGTGCCAGCAGTGACGCGTTGCGAGCAGGCCACCGAGCAGGCAGCATCCTTCGACTCACGCTTAAAAACTTCATGTGCCACGACCACTTTGAGCTCAGCTTTGGGCCGCACATGAACTTCATTATTGGCCGCAACGGCTCGGGCAAAAGTGCCGTGTTGACGGGCATCTCCGTGGGCCTCGGTGCAAAGGCCTTAGACACCAGCCGCGCGTCTTCCATGAAGTCGCTCATCAAGGACGGCAAGTCCATGTCGCGTATAGTGGTTGCTCTAGACAACGAAGGGCTAGATGCGTTTGAGCCTGAGGTTTACGGCAAGGTGATTTACGTGGAGCGTAAGCTCAACCGGGAAGGCACGAATCTGTACTCGATCAAGAGCGAAAACGGCACCGTAGTGTCGGTCAAGAAAAAGACTTTGGATGAGATTCTACAACGCTTCTTCATTGTGGTCAACAATCCATTGTCGTTCCTCTCCCAGGACAAGGCCCGCGAGTTTATTGCCAACAGCACGGAGCTGAGCCGCTTCACCCACTTTTCCGAAGGCACCAATATCCAGTCCATCATCCAAAACTACCAGGAGGCGTCGCGGAGCATTTTGGCGCTCCAGTCGCGCCTGGTGGCGGCCAAGAGGTATTTTGAAGAGGCGTGTCGCAAGTATGCCGAGTGTGAGAAGAACTACCGCAAGTACAAGCATTCCCATAACTTGCGCCAGAAGCTTGAGAAGATCAACGGCAAGATTTACTGGTTCAATGTGGAGGTTTTGGAGCGCCGTCTTACCAAACGGTCTGCGGAAATCGAGGCTAATATGCAAGAGGTGTCCGACTGCCGCAGAGGCATTGAGGAGTGCACGAAGAAGGTGGAGCAGGCGAGAGAGGAGTTGGCCGATTTGAATCAACTGAAAAGTGCCTTTCAACAGGAGGTTGCGACCAAAGAAGAGGACCTCATGAAAGCTGAGGAGCTCTACAACGACTCGGCCAAGAAAATCCAGTCTGTCCGGGCAGATTTACAGAGCTACAAAGCAGAAATTGAGGAGTTTGGCGATCAAATCAAGAAGCACCACGAGTCTATTGTGCATGAGCAGGCGAAAATCGACGACGCCAATGGCGGCTCCAAAGATCTAATGGCCCAGCGTCTCAAGGCTTTACAAACCCGTCACCTAACGCTTTTAACAGAGCGCAACGAGGCCCAGAGCTTGCTTCAAACCTTCGAACGAGTGTCGCCGCAAATGGAAGCTCTCAAACGAGAGGCTGCCGAGCAAACCGCATTGGTTAATCTGTTGCGGGAAAAGCTCCGAAATCTCGAGCGTACCAAAAACGATGCGTACGCTGCTTTCGGCCTCAACATCAACCACCTCATGCGCGTCGTGGCCACTGAACCAGCCTGGCATCAGAAGCCAATTGGCCCCATCGGCTACTATGTGTCGGTCAAACCCGAATACTCTCATTGGAAGGATCTCATCAATGCCACGTTGCAGAGAACCCTCGACTCATTTGTGGTTTGTGATGAGCACGACAGGAAGATTTTAAATCAGCATATGCGGGATAAGAAGATTTACAAGAGCATAATTGTGCGCAAGTTCGAGCAATTCGAATACAGAAAAAACGCTGATTTCACGACCTTGTTGGATACGTTGGAAATTCACCACAGCGATGTCTTGTATACGCTCATTGACTCTGCCGGAGTCGAGGAGATTGTGGTTTGTGACTCAATCTCCCAGGCTGAGAGTGTCACTCGCGACGGATCGGTCAAGATGGCGTTTTGTGTCAACGACCGTCGGTCCGGTATACGTATGTCTCGCCGAGATGGCCACCTATCTCGAGACCCGGTGTTTTATCCGAAGGAACTCTTGAAGCTTGCGGGAAAAGTCAGCGGAGATTCCATCAACACCGAGCTCGATGAGGCACTCCGCTTGGAAAACTCGATGCAGCAGAAGCAATACAAGCTCCGTGAGGAGGAGCATGCTAAGAAGATTCAAGCTCAAAAGAACTTGGCAAGAAAAAAGGAGTATTTGACGGAAATTAGCAGTCAGATCTTCACTCTTGAACAGGCGCTTTCGGACGAGGGAGACTATGGCAAAATCGAAAGTTTACGGGCGCAGATAGAGCAGTGTGAAAATCGCGTCAAGACCAGGCAGGGGATGTCAGCGGAACTCTTGAATAACCATGAAGAAAACAAAAAGAGCTTTCGAAGCTTGAAAGACAGGTTCCAAGCGGCACAGAATGACAAGGACCGAGCAGTACGAGAGTTGGCGCAGTGTGAAGAGAGAATGTCCAAAAGCAGCGAGGGTGAGCAATTGGCATTGGCAGAGGCGGATAGGCTTGAAGCCAAAATTCGTCATTTGCAGCAGGAGGTGCAAAGGCTTGAAGCCAAGAAAAAGAAAGACATTGAAAAGCACCGGGATCTCAGAAGCGAGGCCGAAGAACGGTGCAGCCGCAGCGACATCATCATCGAGGAAACCGACTCCACGGAGTCAATTACTGACGAGTTTCGAAAGATCCAGGAGGAGATCGATCAGAGCGAAAAAATCAATAGCAAGTCATTTGAGGATATCCAGAAAGAAGTCATGGATAGCAAAGCACTCAAAGAAAAGTGTGAGCAAAGTGTTCTAGATGTGGAGCGTGCAAGAAGCACGCTCGAGAACGATTTAAATGCGCGGTTTGAGAATCTCAACATCACCATCAAGGAGAAGTTGACGCGGGCCAAACTGTCGTTTGAACAGTCTTTGGCGTTGAGAGGGTTCAAAGGCAAGCTTGAGTTTGACTTTGCCAAGAAACGCGTGGTCACAGAGGTCCAGACCAAAGACGACAAGGACACACGGGCTGTGCTGTCGCTTTCCGGCGGGGAGAAGTCGTTTACTCAAATTGCATTTTTGCTCAGTATTTGGAAAGTGATGAAGCCACGGGTGTGTGGCTTGGACGAGTTCGATGTGTTCATGGACTCGGTGAACCGCACAATTGCCATCAGGTTGTTGATCCACGAGATGAGGAGCTCCATGGCGCAGTCCATCTTCATCACGCCCCAGGACATCGCAGTTGTTGGAGATTTGAATGACAGCGAAGATGTGCGGATTCATCGCATCAATGCTCCCCGAACTGACTGAGTGGCCTTCTCATTTCGTGCTGATGATGCGGGCCCGCAGTACTGCCATTGGCAGACTCCATGCCAAGATGTGATTTGCAGGCAAGTCTAGAAGCCACTCTGACAAAAAGACCAGCCAACCGAACCGGGGCATCTTCTCTCTGACCCTGCATTGCCATGGCGGTTTTTACTCTTGGGTAATTTCGGATGCCCACGCATGCGTTCGGGAATCACTCTGGGATGTATAGCTCAGACGATATCTCTACAGTTTGAGTTAAGATGGGCCTAGAAGAAAACTTGTTTTTGGCTTCCTTGTTTCTCACCTACTCAATCAATCTATTAGCATTCTATGTCCTATAATTTCTATACACGCCTACTCGTTCTTATTTACTTTTCAAAGGTTGATCAATTTTGGTTCTAATTACTGGTAGTTTAGTACCTAAAGCGTTTTTTCTCGTACGCTACCATCAAGATATTCCCCAGTTAAGGCTATAATCCGTAGTTTGATAATTTGCTAATCGATACAGACATTTGTGGTAGAATCCCTACGCATAGACCCTGCTAGAGGGCTGATGGGTCTACCATTCGGCACTAGCAGATAGATCCTTATCTCGATAAGGCCCAGTCGCGGTCGACTCTATGTAGCTTCGGATGATCTCCTTCGTTTTACAGGCCATCAATGATCTATTCCTTATGCCCTGGCCTAAGTCAAAGTACATAATAATAGAAGCATATTCAGATCAGAACAAAGCAAAGCAGAAGATTATTCAACCATAACGTGAAAGCCATTCAGATTAAGCTTTGACATCATCAAAAGAGCCTAATAAAGAGCTATATGGGTCGTTGAGTGGGGTCTCTATCACCCAGTAAAAGGTATAAGTTTTTCTTCATAAGAAAAATCCGTAGATTAAAATAGTGAATGAATTAAAATTCAGCCTAGATTGTTTCATGAAATCTATGGATTTGGTAATCCTAATACTCTACACTATTAATGCACAATCTATGCGTCATTGGTTGGATCAGTTGAGCGGGGTATTGTTCCTTCTATGAATAGTGAATATATCAATAACATAAGTTGCATTATTTATAACTGATTACATGTATAAGAGGAACAATTGTTAGACTCCCAAGGGTAGTGCGCCACCCATAGGTGCTCAGTTGGGCGAGGTACGGCTAGACGCGGTATGACGTCGGACCTTGCCTCTATGCTCGATCCAACCGCTTCCTCCGAAGTCTAAACCGACAACCCTTATCTCGGTGAGGCGCATCGGGTCGACAACTCGACTAGCCCGATTAAGGCTTTATCGGCCGAATACGGCTGCGCAGTCGTGGCCGACATTTCTATGTAACTCGGATGATCACCCCTTGTCTTACGCATCATCAACAAATACATCTTCTCTAAGTCCTTGCGCCTTATCGAACCTGACAATAATACGAAAAATAGTTTCCGAATATGAGCAATTCAAAAGAAAAAAATTTTGGCTAAATAATTATTTATTCTTAGATTCACATCGTGCTAATTTATTAATGATTTATTTATTCTTAGATTCACATCGTGCTAATTTATTAATGATTCATCGAAAACTAGGATTTGCTAGAAATGATGATTGGCAGAGACTCTTGGGTAACAAAATACTACGGTGCATAACTATACTAAAGAGAATTAATCTAATCAATCATCAATTAGCTTGTATATAGTATGATTGGGGACAACCCCCTAGCGTGTTTTTGGTATCACATCCGCAAATTATCAGAACATCTCAAAATCGCTGAATCGCCATTTCTACAAAACAGCACCATATCTGTCTTGAATCTTCATCTACAAAGTATCGTCACGCCTGAAACTTCGCTCAATCAAAACATGTGGAAAAGAACCCACCGTGTACTCTATGGTGCACCACTATAATGTAAAGTACCTGTGTGTTCCTTCCTTACTCAACAATAAGTAAGTGTGCGTCGGGGTGCACTCCTCTATGCTCTTGCTGAAGGTGGCTTGTAGCAGGTGATGGAGTCAGTGACTATAAATTATTGAGAACTTGAAGAATCCCATGACTTGAGGCAAGACTTGTGGTTAAGGAAAAGGGCTCGATCCTGAAGAGCGTACCTGCGAATGGCGGCCACAGAAGGCAGAGACCTCAAGGCGAACACATTACCACACCGGAGAAGTAAACCGGAAGTCGGGGAGGGCGCTATTTCTTGCAGATACCTGCCAAATACTAAAACATGAGCTGATCCTCTCTAGTTTCCCCGTGGTAACAGGCTGGCTAGCTTCTACGCGATGCTTGGGGTTCGTTTCTTAGGCTGCGTATAAAGCATATACTCTGGTCCTGGACCGCTGCTCGAACAACGTCATGAGTGGCTGTCTGAGTTGCTTGATTTATCTCGCTTCATCCTTCCCCGTGGCTTCTCCGTCTTGTCATTTGATACGCTTTTTCGTGCGAGCTTTTACACTTACTCTTGTGATCTGCCACGTCACTATTATGTAACGCCGCTCTACAATCGAAAAAGTGTAATGGTCACTTTGCCCGTTCTCTTTGACTTGAATGCGGGAATGCATACATCTCCATTGATTCCGTTGATGCTATCAATCCCTGTACTTCAGTGCTGATTTGATCCTTGTACCTCCATATCTTAACTACACCCTATCTACCGTCATTGAATATTCTCTCTAATGATACATTGGAGGGTCTCGGAATATATTAACACAGAGTGCTTTACCAGAACCCGAAGCTGCTGCGGTATTGAGGTGCTGTTTCCAGGCTGTTTCCAAAAGATCCTAGCGCGATCCGTTGTGGCTTTGGCTGAGACTCGTTCATACCATTATCGGTAGGAATCACAGCCACGTAAAGCCAAGGAATGTAAAAATCCCCTAGCTTTGGTCCGTCCAGCTGATAACAAAACCATCATTGATCTTGCTTGTGTCAACACCCAAGGCTTTCGCGCGGTCGTATGCCACCGGGTCCAACGCTAGTCGCTTGACCAGCCATTTCGAAGATTTCAATGCCCAGTTGAGCTCGTCAAGATTTCCGTATGGAGACGCCACGTATGCACGCACAAAAGCCCGTAGCACTGTCACATACACAAGGTTGTCGTGGTGGACCTGTTGGCAGAGCCAGAAGAAATTCATCAAAAGCCGGTGGTACTTTTGCAAAGTGGGCGTTTGCTCGAGGTGCTCCTTCAAACAAGTGAAGATGGCTGTGAAATGCTCGTCAAGGAGGGATGAGTCAAGCCGCTTGGGTTCGTGCGGAAGCTGGTCGATCACTTTGGCGTTGATGGAGAGCGCTTGCATTACACATCCTAGCTCGCAGAGACCCATGATTATGAATTTGCTGACGGAGTAGTGGTTGGCGGAAATAAGGGTCAAGAGCCGGTCCACAAAGTTGGGCGAGCGTCGCCTGGCCGAGTCGATGGTTTCTAGTAGAAGAGAGTAAAACTCGGGGAGATCTGCTTTCTGGAGGATGCCATCGAAAATAGGGTATCGTCGATCTCGGAGCTTAAGCTCTGACACAATGACTGGATTGGACTCTGAGTAGGACTCGTCGGAATTTCCCGCGCGAGATATGGAGTTGCCGGCTTTGGAACGGTCTGCACCTGAGTAGGCAGGCTGGTTTTCGATACTTGACTTTTCGGCTCCACCATGGTCGGCATTGGACTTGCCATGGCCAGCACTGGGCTCGCAGACGTTGTGCATGATGTTAAGCTCGGTTTGCTTGTGATTGAGATGCGCCGCGTGCATGAGGGCCGCCAAGTGCTTTTTCGGGTCCTCGTAGCGATCGTAACCTCTGTAGTCGGCGGCCAAGTCGCTGTAGGCCCGCAAGGCAGAGCCTAAGTTTCTCTGGTGCAGGAGGGTCTCAACGCGAGCTATGCATAGCGTTTGGTACACGTCTCTGTGGCCCACCCGGGAGTAATAGTGATCGAAATACTCACAGAGCCCCTGCACAAGATCGTAGTTTCCGTTCTGCTTGTACAAGACACACAAGGCTTCTATGGCCGTGGGTAGAAGAAGGAACGGCACGTGGGGGTTGGGGCGCCCATGACTGCGGGGCACGTGCGCGGAGCCGGGGGGGCCCGGGTCCACGAGCTCATGAAACACCATGATGGCCGAGGCATAGTGGCCCAGCGAGATGGCCCGTGACGCGAAGAACGACCACATCTGGTGCGAGAACGAGTACTGAAAGCGGTCCATGACCATATGGAGAAACGACGTGGCGGCGGTCATGTTGCCTGCATTCAAGAGAGTGAACAAGTACTGCTCCAAGAGGGGAGTGGCATAGCGGTGGTGCCTGTTGGCCGCCACAAGGCGAAAGATGTGCAGCGAAGGTGCGTTTTGCAGAAGTAAGGCCTGGAGCTCCAAGTCGGCTTTGAGGGCCCCGGTGGCCGCCAGGCACACTTGGGTCTGGTTGTCCAGGGGAAGGTGTTGGAACAAGCAAAGCGCCTTGCGGGTCTGAACGAGGTCCGAGGGGTCGGGCGCGTACCGCGCTATCCACCCGCGGCCGTCGAATGAGTTCCACCGCCGTAGCTGGAGGGGATGGCGGCGGTACACGCGCCGGGGGTCGTAGAGGCGGCGCATGCAGCGTGAAGAGGTGTTGGAGGAATATAAAGGCCGAGTGCGCAGGTTATGCGCGGCGCTACTCCCTCAGCGGGGCACGCTTGCCTGTCGTGCTGAGTCCAACAAAGAGGAGCATCTGAAGCGATTGGGTCAAGGGGAGCCAATGTAAGGCAAATGAAATGAGTCTCAGATTTTTTCTGGTGCTTGTGCTCTTGGTGCTTGAACTGAACTGGTATGTGCTGATACACTCTGGTCTGTGCTGATATATTCTGGTCTGTGCTAATATACTCTGGTTGATATATTCTGGTATGGTACAGGTACTGGCCTGCCCAGAGAGTCAGGTAAAGATATCACCAACGCGCAGTCAAGAGGGTAAGCGGTGGGCCCGTACCTGAAAGCCTAGTGAGATACTCATGTGCAGTGCGAGGAGTTGGGATGAAGCGACATTAAAACGATGTTTGGCATGAAGAGGGCTTCGGCGGTAGCGCATTGCCGCTTTATCAGAACGTGTGTTTGGGTGATGGCTGACTTAGGGCTTCATTTTGACGACATTCTTCAAGCCCTTTCTGGGCCAATGCACCACCCTATATCAGTACATTCCGGTCAGGATGGCCCTCGTCAGCATCAAGTCGTTGAGCTTTTTGGAACAAGTCCCTGGTGAAAAGCCCTACCGACTGCAAATTTAACTATACCCTTGGTATACAGATACTGGCTCTGAGCAGGTGCCACCACCAACGGGCTCCCACCACCAACGGGCTCCCACCACCAACGGGCTCCCACAACCAACGGGCTCCCACACCAACGGGCTCCCACCGCTCGCTTGGGCTGTGGATACGGGATGGAGAGGGCGTTTCAGCAAAGTCAGCTTCGGAGATTCTTGATGCAGAAACAAGCAGACTCCCAGGCCAGCCATTAGTGTTGAGACTTCTGGTTCTTGTATCATTTTATGTTGCAGAAACCGACGGCCACACAAGAAACTGCCGTTGGGATGAACACGACGCTTCCATACTATCCCGACTACATTTGGTACTTAGGAAGCGTAGGTGAATGGGTTCAATTGTCTTATGACTTTACCGCTGATTGTTTTCTAAATTTATCCAAAAATATTTGAATAAGAAGAACTAGCTTTCGCAATATAGGCATCCAAGCGAACATCAATGGAAAGCGATCAGGAAACTGATGGTTTGAGGAAAGACATATGTTAGTACCAAGGATTGCCCCATATGTGCCACTAGGAGAGCGACTAATTAAAGGCCGAGACATTCCACATCATCACACTGAAGAACTTTGCGCCGGTTAGCAGTTCTAGCGGTATTCTAGGCTCGAGCGGTATTGTAGGCTCGAGCGGTATTGCAGGCTCTAGCGGTCTCTGGGTTCCAGCAGTCAGCCCTGGCTGAATCACCGGTATTAATGATACACCAGCTGGGTTCAAGACTCGTGTGTACAATGCCCATAAGCATTGTGATATCATGCACTCGACCCTAGGCCCATGACGACTCGACTGACCTTCCGAATATCAAGTGGACCGAGCTTAAATGGTGTTGCTTCCCACTATGCAAAACAGAACCCTAGTCTATACATTTGTGCATAATTGTCACCTGAAGCACAATGCTGCTGGGATTGCTAGGGCTTCGGTGAGGTTATTCTCAGGGTTCGTGCTGGGAGGCTCATTAAAGATACAAGCTGCATCGAAAGCCGCTTTTAGCAGAGTTAATAGTACGACGGCGCAATGCATAATAGCTTTTCGCATATACCGTAGAACTCAAAGATAATTTGGACCACTGCCATTCGGTAACACCACTGCTCATCATCCATCCATATGAACCTTGGGAGTACTGCCAGAGAAACGCTCACGACCGAATGCTCATATACGATGGTCACACCCTAACGGAACCTGTGGCTCTGTTCTATGTCCGCTGCATTGTATGGTCACTAATAATGACCGTACGCGCAGAAATCCGGTCGTCAGAACTGTTGGATCGCGAAGCGTTTGCTAGATGTACTGGTAATGGCTCGTAATAGTTGGCGTGTATGAAGGTCGTCCTTCAAGTAGGCATCGCCCAAACGTCGCATAACATCAGACAGTAGGGAAGCATTTCAAAGCAGTAAAAGAGCCTTCTCATGATTCATTGATCTGGGTTTGTGGCTTGAGTGTTTCGGCGGTGATCCCTGGGGGGGCCCTGCTGTTGTTAGACCAAAGCCGCCAATCTGATGCTTTGAAGCCATTTGCGAATGAAGGCTATATGAAGCATACGCTCGGCTCCACAGAGGCCATCCATAACTTGACACCGCTGCGATACCTTGTAGTTCGTTTCTCAGCAATGCCAGCAATGCCTTCGGTGGCCCAACCAGACGATCGGACTCCCGAACAGATGCCAAAATGGTTCGACCATATTAGCACATTTGGCCAAACCAATTCAAAGGTTGGTCGACCAAGCATTCACCCCACTTTCGAAGCATTCACTGGTTTGAAGTAACCTGGAGCATTGCATATTCATTGGGTGTCTTGTAGTACCACGAGAGTCAACGGCGTGCAACGAGCACAATTTTCCTTCTTGTACACCTGGTTGGTTTCGTGTAGTGGTTAATAGCTTGCTTGTGGCTCAGACCCGTGCGCCATGATGTTTCAAGCAAACAGAACGTTAGGGAGCCACGTGACATATCCACGGTCTTCTTTGGTAGTATGAGGAGAATGACGCAAGCCTCCATATGTAAGTTCTGAGCATGATATCCCAATCTAGTGAGACGCCCTTTGGTTTGGAACGCAGCGAGTGCTCTTCAAGTGGCGTGTTTACTTGCATTTTTCAAAAGCATCCAACGCAGCACTAAAAATAATTGCACCACACGAGCCACTATAGAGTACTCAAAGGACCCCTTTCTTCGCACTGCTTCCACCAAAAGGAACCCACCCCAACGTTTTTCGGAACTCCATTCCCGGAGATCCTATGGGAAATACGCCACAGGTGGACGATTCCGGGTCTTGCAGTACCAACAAGAGTCCTAATGGACGAAAATGACCTGGTTTCCATGCCGTCATGTATCCAACACCTTGTTGCATGGCTTTGGTGATTTTGATGTGAAAAATGATGGGGTGGAATGAATTTGCATTGACCAGGCAAGCACCGTGTAAGCACAATGTGGAGATAGTAGCCCACTATGGCCCACTAATCACTATAGCCCACTAATCCACTGAAGCCCACCACAGCAGTCCATAATCACCACACCAGAAAGCTAGCCACCTTTCCAACTAGCAGCAGTTTACCCGAACCAAGCCGTTCAACAAAATCCCTTTCTTGGATATTGGCAGCACGGACAACATCAAGCGATGGCACAGAGTGGCTCCGGGCATTTGAAACACCGACTCGACCATCGCTTCAATTCAAGCCACACGGCCACCAGGTTTAAGCAAAGTCTGTAGAAGACAAACGTAATCTCCTCGCAGCGACGATAAACTCCATAATCTAGAACACCTTATACTGGCTTTCCGTTAGCAAGCATGCCGTGCCCAACTGTCGACCGGCCAACTGGGTCCATAGACCGAATCATTAATACCATGGGGCTTCCTGCACACTCAGATCAGCCCAAAGATAGGGACTGGAAGGCGACCATTCCCCGAGTTTCAGTGAAGTATCAGGGCTAAACGCTGCGTGGTTCGGCGGTGGGTGTGCTAGCGGACTGCCTTAGGAGTCATGTGCAGTGCGCGGGTCTTCGCGCTCGAAATTCTTGCCCTCTCATGAGTCTCATCAGTCTCTCTCTCCGCCAACTCTCTTCACCGTCTCTTCGCCTCCTTCGCTCCGTCGTCTCATTATGTTCAGGCTTGGCGTGCGGTCCCGTGCCGGCCTCAAGGCCCCTCATGCTTCTTCATTACCCTCGGCTATTGTGCCATTGGCCTCCAACATGACTCGCGTGCCCATGCGCTCGTCGTTGGGGTGGGTCAGATACAGCTCCAGCGGCAGCGAAATCAAGGCCAAATTGACAGACTTCTCCCACGAGGTCACCGATGACTTGACCAAACTCGCAGACGCGCTCCCTGGAGCAGCCAGCAATGTGGTGCATCCCGACAGTGTGGGATACATGGCATCCATCGGGCTCGGCGACGGGTGGGGCCCCACAGCGTCTATCACCAACCTCTTGGAGTTGGCTCACGTGTACACCGGGCTCCCGTGGTGGGGCACTATAGTGTGTGTCACGGTGTGTGTGCGTGCCGTGATGTTCCCCGTCTATATCAAGTCGCTGGCCAACATGGCCAAAATGTCCGGCATCAAGCCGCAAATCGACGCCCTCATGGAGGACATCAAAAACGGCGATAATGAGGATAGGGTGGTGGCCATGAAGAAACGCTCGCGCTTGTATAAGGAGCACGATATCCACACGGCACACTCGTTTTTGCCCTTGCTTCAGTTGCCGGTGGCCTACGGCTTCTTCCAGGCCACGCGCAACATGGCCCACTACCCGGTGCCTGGTTTTGACACCCAGGGGGCGTTTTGGTTTCCGGACTTGACCCAGGTGGACCCATACATTGGACTCCAGGTTCTCACGGCCTTGGTTGTCACCGGCATGATGCGTGCTGGAGGCGAGACCGGCGCGCAGGCCATGAACCCCATGTTCAAACGCCTCATGTCGGTGTTGCCCTTCCTCTCCATTTTCGTCACCTACAACATGTCGGCCGCAGTGTTGGTGTACTTTGCGGCCAACTCGGTGTTTTCATTTGCGCAGTCGTTGGTCTTGAAGAACAAGTATTTCCGAAGATGGGCCAAGATCCCGGCCATCGTGAAGCCGGTCCCCGTGGCGGGCGCAAAGCCGCCGCCGGCCACCATGGGCGAGTGGTTCAAGGACTTCAATGCCAAGATCAAGGACCAGACCCACTCCAAAATGGAAAAGACAAACAAGAAGTTAGAGGCCATGGAGAAGCGCAAAGCTGAGTCCAACAAGGGCTTCATCAAGAGGCACTAGTTTTTCATGTACATACCCGTCCCCAATCATCCATGACTGAGAGTAACTCGCGGGTGGCTATGGCGTCACCTGGCGGCTCTACCTGTGTGGATCACATGCGGTGATAATCAATTCCATTGTCTACACACAATGACTCAATATACATTTCATTTCCTGGACTCTATCTGGGACGCATCAATTATGGGAAGCCACTTCCAACTCGGGAACGTTGGAGAGCGGCGCGGCCTCAGCGGGCTCCGTGAACAACACTTGGTACTGATCAATGAACTTCTCCAACACATGGTTGAGCACGCCAAAGTTGTTGATAAGCGCCTCCAAGTTGCTGGCCTCAGTCAACGCAGGGCCAATGACCGTGGCCAAATTCGACGTGGTCATTTTGTTCACCTCGTTGTGCCTCACCACCTCGCTCAAGTGCTTGATCAACGCCTTCAACGTCTGGTAGTTCACGACCGGGAGCCGTGCCAACACGGTCCGGTACGCCTGAGCATCTGCATCAGAAAACTCGTCTCCAACTTTCTTCAACGGCACCAAAGCCTCAATCACCTCGTCAGTAAGAAGAGCGTCGGGAAGTTCCCGGAAGTACAGCTTGACACAGCTGGTGAGGGCATGCACGTTGACACCCCTTTCGTCTAAGTTGATGGCGCCGGTGCGGTCAATCTCCAGCTTGATGCTGTTGAGCTCGCTGATGGAGGTACTGATGCGGTAGATCCCAACATCCTGTAAACCTTCTCTCTCGATGGCCTGGTAAATCAACTGGAGGAACTTGGGGCTGTCGGTCTTGTCTCTGGCGCACACTGCACTCAACGGAAGCCCGAATGATGTGTAGTGGCTCTGCACCTTGTAGTTTATGGTGCGCGAGTAGAACCAGTGGCGGTTGGCGTAGTCAAGCGCATTGAGCCATTCTTTGGTGTCTGTTTCGCTGATGGTCTGGAAAAAAAACACCTCGTTGGTATCCTCTGGGTCCACCTTGAACGAGAACGGGAATAGGTAGACGGGGAAAGTCTTGGTGTTTTTGAGCTGCACAACTGCCACAGGCTTCTGCCTTGGATCTGCCACTGAGCCCGGGTCCGGAAGCTCATTGTACGACGCTATGCGGTCTTGCGCAGCGGCATTGCTCCTAGACTTGTTGAAGAGTCCACTAATCTTGAAACGCGACGATGAGCTTGTTTTGTAGTTGATCGACTGCCTTCTCAAGCTGTTGGTGGATGTTTTCCGCACAATCTGTGTCTTGTGTATCGGCACCACCTGACCTTTTTGGTCCTTCGCTGCTCGCTTCTTAGCCTCGCCTTGGAGCAACACGTGCTGATCCCTAAGAATGCCCCGAAAAAAGACCCGCTGGCCCTTTTCACCGGTGCTTGGTAAATGCGCCACTGCACTCGACGACTCATCGAGCTTGAGGAGAAACTCAAACTCTTTGATTTCGTTGTGCATATCTTCCATCCCGTCCGAGTCTTCCACACTGAGCTCCTTGATGAGCTTGAAGATAAAATACCTCTTGTTGAAGTTGATATGGTGCCTGTGGAAGGAAGGGCACTTGTTGATGTCGATCAAATTTTGTATGATCCAGCCGAAACATGGAAGCAACGGCTCATGGGGCATCAACAAATCCTCTGCAACCAAATTAGTAGGCAACAAATCGCCCAAGTAGTCGCATGTCTTGTTGTTTGCCAGCCGTGAGTAATCCGAGCCTTCTAGCTCTGCAGATGCTTTGAGCCAGAGCTGATGGAAAGACCGGCTCTCGGGGGAGTAGATGGCGCCTCTGAGGGCTGACTCAATGCAAGAGGGGATCTCGTTACCGTAGCCCTCGAAAACAAACAGATTTTCACCCATCTTGATCCTGGAGATCTTGACCATCAACAAAAGAGTCTTCATCCGGTCAAGACGCTCGTCCACCGAGATATTAGCATCACATAACTGCACCAACAAGTAACTTTTGAACTTCATGTATAATCTGCAAAGCTTCCTGAAAACCAATGGGAATTTTCTAAGCACCGGATCCTTCGCGTCTGCGTCGTAAAGAGTCTCGAGGAATCCAAAGATGTTCGACACCCTGAGGTGATCCTCCGAAGTATCGACATCTTGCATGTTATAGTTGAGCAACGAGTAATTCTCGTACAGATTTTCCAAGATCTTGAATACACAGAACCAATTTTCCGCAGATATGCCCCTGTAAAACACGCTCAATAGCTTGTTGAACTTGTTGAGGAACTTTTCAATTTTGTGGATATTTCGGGGGCTGGGCAAATTCCTGTTCATGGGCACGTCACGCATGCTATTGTTGAATTTGAACTCGTGGATCAAAAACTTGTCGAATTTCAGGCTCTCAATAGGACGGTAGCTCTTTTTCACAAACAACTTCTTCAATCTCTTGTAGAAATTAACTAAATTCTCAAACGCCTTGCTTAAATTGCTGTCAATCTTGTTTGAATTGTACCACTGGAGAATCTCGTTGCTGTAGAGCTTCAAGAGCTTGATCATGATCTTCTTGTTTTTGAGATCGTTGGAGAAGCTCTCAAAGTAGTTGTTGACGAGTATAATCAACGCCTTCAATATATTAACCTGAATCTTGAGAAGTAATTCGTAATCCACTTCGCCCAAATCGGAAAGATTGACTTGCTCATCCACTTCCCAGTTGGGGTAAACTCCGAACGCCGTGGGGTCGTAGTTGCCTTTGCTAACCAAATGATATTTCTTCATCACGGAGATCACCGCATTCCCGGAGTGAATGAACCGATGGGCTAGCTTTTCGAGCAAGCCCTTCGTGCTAATGAACGTGCTGTAGTTGAGCATGAAAACTAGCCTGTATTCAGTGAGATCGATGGGATGGTTTTTGTCAAAATGTTTCGAATCAATCAAAAGTAGATCCACCAATTTGTCGATGGATGCAAACTTGGGTATATATCTCCGAGTCCGGACTGCCACATCTGCTTGTGAATGGTTGGATACCATACCGAAACTTCGATGCTTTCTGTCTGAAGAAGCGGCATCAGATTCCTCAGATATTGAGAAGTTCTTGAACTTGTCCGAATTCAAAATGTCATCCACATCAATGCCGAGTCCGTCATCTTCGTCTTGATTGGCAGGATCCTCGGACGCGTTCAGGTCAGATTCATAGTCAGTAATAAAGTCGTCGATACGGAGCACTAGATCGTTATCCACCACAATATTATGTCTTTCTTTTGCGCGGTCGGAGCTCGAACCTTCTGTAGCAATCAACTCGTCGTACTTCTGCAAGTTGATTTTGAAACACTTATTGTTGAATGCTGGAAGCCTATCTTCAACATCTCCTTCGGCTGAGGCCTTATTTGACTGGATCAAATCACTGGTATCATTTGTTTCAACCAAGTGAAGTGATGCCATAGAATTCACTGATAAGGAGCTGCCATTCGAGAAAGAAAGGCGTGGCTTCGTAGACCCTTTCAAGTAATTTTCAGCCGAAGAATGCTCAGATGCCAACGAGTACTTCATTATGGTGTCTAGATTGATCGAGTCGCAATTGAGCTCTAGCAAGCGCATGAGCTTTGATTTCAAACCCGTGCTTCCAGAGGAACTCATAGCTGAAGTCAGCAGGACGGAATTAAGACCACTAGAGTTTAAGTTGGGGGGAAGACTATCGTCTTTTTGAATACCCAAATAGAGCACCTGGTTGAGACTTTCGTTGGAAAAAATAAAGCCCATGGAATCGTATCTTCTGATGACATCCTGATTATAGCTGATGATATCCGGAGAATTGTAGAGGTTCTTCAAATAATCGTTCCAGCGGTCAAATGAATAATTAATTTTCTTCCAGATAATATCCAATTCGGGGATGCTTGTGGACTGAGTGTTGTTGACCAATAAGTCGCCGAAATATGGGACTACTGCCTCTTTGGGGTATATTTTGCCCAAGCCCCTGGGGGCCATGATGTGATAAGATTCCTTTGAGCCTGTAACCTCCACCTCTGAGCCCGATCCACCAGAGTTACCAAAACTCAAAGACTCGTAGCTATTGGCAAGGTGTCTGCGATCAAGTTCGAATAGCACCGGAGCCCAGTCATTTTTCAAAAGCGTGAGGTAGTTTTCGGAAACATGCGCCCAAACATTCTTTAATCTGAGGATAGGCTGCGACAAGATAACTGAGGAAATTCCAAGCCATGAGGACATGTTTCCGGATTTGTCCAAGAGACAACCCAAATCAATCCACTTTTCCAATATGCGGGCCCTCTGCTCAACGTACATAGTTGTAGACTCTAAGAACAAATGATGCACCAATAATCGAGACAAATAATGAACATGAGTGTCATTATTAAAAAGCAACGGGTTCTTCTTGTAGAAGTAGTCGCCTGAGGTAGCTTCCGAGAGGGACGAATGGAGAAGCAACGACTTATCTTTGCTGGAATTCCACTTTTCAAAGAATTGAGTGTCGATTTCGCCAATTGCCTTTGCAAGGTCCACCAAATTCAAGTCTTCCAAAAAGATAGAGCTGCTGAGGTCGCTTAGAGGGCTCAGCGAGGCGTTGGCGGAGTCAGATATTTTCACCAAGTCAAGCAAAAGGTGCTGTTTTGCAAGCATGGAAGCCTTGAAGTCAGCCAAAGAAGCAGCGATTTCCGGAAATTGGGAAGCATCAAGATTTTCGGTAATCAACTCCAATATCTTAAGGATCTCCGGAGCAAGATCAGATTTCAACAAAAAGCCGCTGAAATCTAAGTCAAGGTGATGGAAAAAGGCAATCACTCTGTGAGCAACATCGGGCATTACCTCGCCAAATTCTCCCCTGTAGATGGACTTCAACATCAAGAGCATGAATCTCAAAACGTCAAGAAACCTGGAGAAAAGAGGAAACACAGATATAAGCGTTTGGACAGGGCCGCTGAACGCCGCGGTATCGGCGAATAAGAAAAAGTGCACCAAGCTCTCGGTAGAAGAGTTAGGAAGAAATGACATGGAATCAAAGTCGAAGTTGAGATTTGGATGTGGGATGCGAGGCTCATAGTAGGAGATTTCCACATCGGGCTCGCGAGGGCGAGAAGTTGAGAAATTCTTGGACGCGGGTTCCGCTGTCAGTTGCAGGTCCTGAAGTGGCAAGGTGGAGTTGCTAGAGTGGGTGGAAGCCTGGTCCGCGGCCTTGAAGTACTTGGGAGGTTCAAAGTCGGAGTCAAGCGGCGACTCCGGGGGGAGGGAGTCGTGGCCCAGGATGCTTTTGGATGCGAACACGGAGTTCAGATCCGATGCGGGCGCAAAGGTGCTGGAGTCCGAGTAAGCCAAGGCCATGGAATCCTTTGTATTGACACGGAGCAGGCGCACGCCCAATTGTGGGGGAGGGCGGTGGATGTACAAGAACGAGCCGCGCAACTCCACGCGGTAGAGCTGAAGATTCAGTTCGGCAAAGTCCTGGGAGGGCGAGGAGTTTAAGATTCCATTGATCCAGGCGTGGCGCACCATGTCGGTATCGTAATTGGGGACGATCAAGGCGCGGACCGCCAGGGTGCGTTCAGCAGAATCAGCTTCGGAGATATCTAGAAGCGAGTCAGGGTTCTTAGACTTGGAGATGGTGGAGATGGAGCGTCTTTTCGACGACTTGGTCCAGATTTTCCTCATGGTTGGCGGCGTCGAGAAGCTTCAGATAAAGAAGAATTAGGGATGGAGCCAGAAGCAGCGAGGCCGGTGACGACAGTCAGTGGACAACAAAAAGGTTCCAGTAGGAGGTCCCGGTGATCAGTAGATGGCCAGTCCGAGTAGCCCAGTAGTTTGAGTGGCCCAGTAGTTTGAGTGGCCCAGTAGTTTGAGTGGCCCAGTATCCCCAGTGGCAGCAGTAATAAGTCAGTCGAAGATGTGTGTGGTGGTCCGAGTAGGCGGCCAGTCACAATAGAAAGAAGTGACACAGTGAAGGAAAGTCAGCCAAAGGGTGAAGAGGGTGGCGATTGGTATCAAAGAGCCGGTAGTACAAGCAAGACAGCCGCCCAGGTATCACAGCCAAAAAATTCACAGCAATTCCAAAAGTCTCGGCAAGAATCACGTCTATACACTAGCCGTCAAGGGGTGGGTCCAGCGAGGAGAACGGGACAGACGGAGGATCTGGAATAACAGATTCGTGGGGCGGAAGGCGGAGCACGAATTGGGGGGCGGGAAAAAGCACGGCACGTAAGGCAACCGGAGGGCGGAGAAGGATGCGGAGCAGGGGGGTGGCCGATGGTTAGTGGGAATTTTGTTATTCTCGCTCTTTTTTTTTCGCCTAACTATCGTAGACGATCTTGGGACGCGAACGAGGCGTTTGCGAGCCCCGTCCATATGGCCGGGGCATTTAGGAGCCGGGGAAAAAAAGGGCCGCTCCTGAAAAAGCGCAGGCCTTAAGGTACCCGCCCGGGCCCTATGCTTGGGTCGTGGGCCGATAAGCGGCCGGGAGATACTACGTTCGGACCATCCATTCAGTCCGGCCTGTCCGTTGTGTCCATTTGGTCATCGGGGCCATCGTGTCGATCCTGTGCATATTATGTGCGCAGTGCGAGGGTTATGTGCATGTTTGTCCAAACCATGAGAATGTCACAACTGTTATTTCCACTCTACGTGTAGCCAAAAGGGTCCAAACCGGGCATAAACCATGGCGAATTCATGGATATATCGGCCATGATATCTGAGCCATCGGTCCGTGATTTCCGTACACGCACCCCACGCCATCGTACCACCATTCACAACTGTACACTACCGTACCTATCATACACCATACACCATACACCATACTGTCATACCATACACCATACGTCATACCATACACCATACGTCATACCATACACCATACGCCATACCATACGCCATACGCCATCATACGCCATACGCCATCATACGCCATACTGGCATACCACACATACACCATACGCCGTACCTATCATACCCTATTCAATTAATCCCCCAAAAACCAGACCACATCAGGCCAGTGTATACGAATCTCAAGACCCTAGGGGATGGTGCATCTTGTGGTGCACTGCAGGCAGTCGAGAAGACAAATAGACGAGGGCGCGAGTATGAAGTGAGTATGAGCAAAGGCAGTATGAAGTGAGTATGGTGGGTGAGACAGACGGTGCGCGGCTTTCGGTCGCAGTGCGTATGGTTTGTTACACTACCGAATACGGAGCGTTATAGCCGCGCCAATAGGGCAGATGGCGGGGGAGTGGGCCGACTGAGTAGGTGGGCGAGTGCTGTGTGCAGAGCAGAGGCTAGAGTGGGGGTAGGCGCAGTGGGATACAGTGGAGGTTAGGTGCAGTGGAGGTTAGGTGCAGTGGAGGTTAGGTGCAGTGGAGGTTAGGTGCAGTGGAGGCTAAGTACTGCAGTGGAGGTTAGGTGCAGTGGAGGCTAAGTACTGCAGTGGTCAAGAAAGCCAGAGAGGGGCGCAAAGCAGTGGGTCACGTGTGCCATGAGAGAAGCCCGGCCCCAAATCACTAATGAACATACCCCCGTTGGCGCAAGGCAGTGCTGACTAGTGGTAGCGACATGGCGCCCAAAACAACAACACGTGAGCGGTGTGCATGTGAAGGCGGCATGTTGACGACACTATCGGCATATACAGACCGAATGTATATAGTAGATGTACGGAGCGGCCATGTAGGATGCGGTATATAGTGCTTGCACGGGGCGGCGATATCCTATGCTGTAGATAGTACTTGTACGGAGTGGCGATGTACCGTGCTATATATAGCAGAGGTACAGACCATCACCAAACAACCGCCGGCACGGCTTTCTCGGGGCACTCCTACCCGGAGGGCTTCTTGCGACGCTGCCGGCTGCGGCTGGAGCACCAAGGCCGCCCCGGGTCCTGGAAAATGCCACTGCGGCCCGCATCAGCCGAAACCGTTTGGGCCGCCAGGGGAAACCGTTGTGAAGCGCCAGGGGAATCCGGCGACGCAGGTGCCCCACCACTTAGGCCCACGTGCGGAACACACCTTACGTGGCGTGTTTTTGCAAGGCGGAACCTTCCGTGTGCAGGTCATAGGCCTAGGTGCAGTTTCCTGCTGGGCCGCGGGAGGAATGGACGACGGGCCGCATATGCATGCGCGTGGTGAGCTTGCCCAAACCCCCAATGCGGAAATTCGGCCGCCCGCGCGTCTCACTTCAAACACTTTTTTTCGATTTGCTAAACGGGACCTGGGAAGCACTGAAGGAAAGTGGGCAGGGGAGGTGGCACCAGCCAGAATCATTCTAGCCCAGTCCCAAAGCCCCGAAGCCGATTGCACTGCGGGTGCGGAACGCTTGGCCCGCCTCCGCCCGGCCCCGCCTCGTGTTCTTTGCTGTGCGCGCGCGAAAAAAAGTTTCCTCTTTGGAGTCATTTGTCCGTCTATCCTCGACTGACGCCACGCATGACGTCATGGGCTGCTGTTGCGCGCTATATTGCTGCAAAATGCCCTGGCCCCCCCTAGCCTTTCCTATCGGGTGAGGTTTCGCCTGGTGTGGTTTGGCGATGTTTTCCGGTCCCGTGAAAACAGCAGATGCAGGTCGTGCAACCAATCTTTTAAGCAGGAGGGGTCGATATTTTTGTGGTTTCTGACGTCAGGTGCTGAGAGAAGATCATCGGTGAGCAAAGCAGGGAATCTTGTGTACGTAGCCCCGCGTGTGCGAGGAGAATCGTCCCAAGAGCTCGAATAAATAGAGCCTGATGTCCCAATCCGGACGGGCTAGCTACTTCCAAGGGCCCGTCTCGGTAAGGGCCGAGCAGCGGCACTGCTTGCCAGGGTCTCATGAGTCCACTTCTTGCGGGGCCTAAATTAACGTATGCCGTCAGGAATCTCTGGCCCACTTAATCGCTGGCTCTGAATATTCGACTCAATTTGTTTGGGCCGAGCACGACTAATCATATTTCCGTCCAGCTCGAAGGCCCTCGTGGCGGATTCGTAGAGCATGATAATCGGCAGTGGACATATTAATCTATAGAAATAACTGCTAGGTTCTTTAGTTGTTAACGTCAAGTACTCAAGAGGATATGTCAAGAGTATATGTGTTCGTAGATGATCTCTAAAACAAGGGGGCTCGTCCAACTTATATAGAAAAACACTGGTCTAGGCCCCATGAAGCCTGATACCGAGGTGAGGGGCCTGCACGCACCACCTTCAGTCGGAGTGAGGGCGCAAAGGCGCCTTCTTGGTTCAAATGGAGTGTTGGGATATGGCCAGACGCCTTAACCGCCCAAAGATTACCAATCTGGCTCATTTCGGGTCGAAGTGGTACACCACGACATTACCTTTCGAGTGGCAACCACGGCACTGCACCTGATATGGTGCAACAGGTGCCGCCTTGTCTTCGCCTCGGAGATAGGTTGCCCATGAATCGGGCATGCCTCTCTCTAGGTGATTCGAGGGCCGGATTTCCTTGTATCGGCACGTCGCAGGTTAATTGTGTATCCATGGCTAGCGGGACGCCCATGGTGGATCTAACAAATTGGGCTATGAAAAGACATAGAGTTGTAATTAAGAGTAGGTGAATCATAGACCCTATTCACGTAACGAAAAGTCTCCCTAATTGATTCTAGTCATAGAATACAAGCCCATGCAAGTCTACACCGTGGAGCAATGAAAATGATTGAACCGATTTGGCGTAAAATCATTTGAGCACTTCCATGAGCTATTCACGGGGAGATTTATTTATGTCCTTTGGTTTCGAACAGTTGTGTGATTTTTTGCTTTTCTTAAGTAGCGTCTAGTGCTTAGACAAGCTGTATTCGTTGTTGATAGCTAAACAAGGGAAGCCACCTATTTTTATATGAACCTGGTCTAGGCACATCACGATGGACAGCCCGAAGAGTCCCAATCGGGCTCTTTTCAGATGGGAATTATTTTTGAGGCGGGTCCGAGTGTGCATCCGAGCAAACAACGACGTTGTCTTGAAGGAAGGCGGTCTGACTTAGACACGCCGGTCATGTGGGTAGCGGCGAATCCGCTGTGCCGCATGTCGTAGCTGTGTATGCGTAGATGGTGCACTAGCCATGGTGCACTTTACCTTCATTCTGCAATAATACAAGATTAAGCCATCCTAAACACGAAACGTGGAGGTCTTCATTTTTCAACACCTTTTAACGCCCAAGACTTTTGATTTCCTCGCCTTTTACCCTGGAATAACTAGGGTCAGGCAATGGTATAAAGAGGCTGAGTATCATTGAAGCAGAACAAAGATTTATTTGTCAAGCGAATGATTGGCATTGCTGGTTTAAACCCTACATGTAACGATGAAGGATCAACCATCACTTCTTATGAGTGACAGCTGGTAACGTATACACCTTCCTGAAGAGCATTTATCTGAGGATGATTCAGTTTTGGCAGGTTGGAAAATCCCATTCTGCTCAAGGTGTTCACTGATGACGGTTGGATTTCTTGTACTGGCTGGAGCACGTTCGGCCGACACGCGATTCAGCTTATACTCATCAAGAATAAACGGAAGCCAGGTTTCGATTTGGCCAGTGCTTGGCATGGTATACTGAACAAAAATCTGTTGAAGCTTGACCAGAGACAGAAGACATGAAGAACACTATTTGTCTTATATGATCACCTTTAGACCAGGTTAGGAGCGTTGTGGGGCATAAATCGCATTTGAGATTTCAGAGACTTTACGACCTCTAATCATGATCTGTATTTCAATAAAAAATGGGCCATCATATCACTTCAAGGGGATGGACTTCGTTTCCCTAAAAGTGTTTTGATTTCACGATCCCTTCACCTTAAGATTGAAGCTTTAGAACGAGAAAAAAGAAGTATATCCATCAAAGACATGATTATACGAACTAGACTAAACTTAAGATACTTTTGAAGGAGAATTTTTTTATGAAGCTCTGAAAATATATGAATATTGTCAGGTTCGAGTAGGGCGCAAGGACTTGAGAGAGATGTATTTGTTGATTTTGGGCACCCACGAGTTCGTCGTGGGCATCACTTGTGACGTTCCATTTAAGGAACCAGTCGAAGAAGGCAGAGTCCGAGTGGAATTTTGCAAATCGGGTGCAGTAGGCCAAAACCTCTACGTGGATATCAACTGTCTCGCACGGCTCCCGGACTCACACAACTCCCAGCTTTTCCCAAAACTCCGCTCGAAGTTCTCCGGCCCCTTTGAAATCGCGGAAGTCAAATCTCCAGTCAACTATGAACTAGTGATGCCTCCACAATTCAAAGGAAGCAATCTTTTCCATATTAGNGATGCCTCCACAATTCAAAGGAAGCAATCTTTTCCATATTAGCCAGTTGCGTATACAGAAATGTGTCCCAGACGAATACTTCACACCGCTACCCTGTGATATCAGACTCAGGGACTATCGTGACGGATCTCAGCTAGTGGAGAAAACGGAAATTGTGAGCCACAAGAAGTTCGGAAGCGGCTACCGTTTATCCGCTCGTTGTCGACGCTCAGCGGAATTTCCGGAAGGCGAAAATATCGAAGTTAGAGCGGGTATGCTCCAGTCAACCGCCCCCAAACTCTACCAAGCTTACGCACGCAACACGCAAACATGAACTCCCAATTGCCCACTAACTAACCGACAGTCGCAGCTGGCAGGATGGGAGGGAATGTTAGACTCGGTAGTGTTCTACCCATAGGTGCTCAATTTCTCTGCGATGTGCGGCTAGATGGTATGACGTCGGACCTTGCCCCCAGGCTCGGTCTGAGCCGCTCTGCTTCCCTTCCTCCGAATTCTAGACCATAAGCCCTTAGGCTTATCCGGTCGACCACTCGGCACGACTAGCCCGATTTGGGCCTTTTCGCCCGACTACGGTGGCGCAGTCGTGGCCGACGTTTCTATAGAACACGGATGATTCCCCTTCGTTTACGGACCATCAACAAATGCATTTCTCTGTTACGCGCTACTCGAACCTGACAAATAGGTATTTAAAATAAGAAATACCCCTCACCTTAGGTGACCGGGAATCATAGAACTATTTTAATAGCGGAATCGCTACAATCAGTAACTGTTGATGGTAAGTCAAACATCTTTCAAGAAAGGACTACCTCAAGGTGGTTCTCGTAGTCCTTTACTTTCTAATATTGTAGTACAGGAATTGGTCCAACGATAATGCCGGCCATGGGGCAGGGCCATTGCATACATATTCAATAAAAACCTGTTGCAGAAACGTTTCCTAAGGGGAAGCTTTGAGCCATTTCGTGCCCTATAGAAACATTGCCATGTCGCCGTGTCCCATCATCCATGCTCATGCCATGTGTTGAGCTTTACGCTCACCTGCACATAATCTGGAACAGTGCTATCATCAGTATCCTGATGATTCTAGTAGTGTTTGGAACTTAGGTCATCATCTCGGTCATGTCTATTCCTATCTGTATCTATCTATACTAGGATCTCGCTGAATGACCTTTCATAATCGATACCCCTCAAACCTGAGCGGGCATTCCGCACTTAAATATCTTTTCCAGGAACTCCCATGTCGGCCGACGGGAGCTCGTAAGTGAACTTGCATATCACATATGCCATATTCCTGCATTTGCCGTTGTTTCATCTGTACCAGATATCCTGAAATGTGTGAATGTCGCTCACCATGTTTCACCACTGCATCCTCCATACAGTAGTCTGCACACAAGCTCTGGACTGCATCCAGAGCAGTCACAAATACAGGTTCGCACATCACACAGTTCAACACCATGCTCATGCCATCGGCCAGCGCCGGCTGTGTGCAGTCCGCCCGAGCTCGCATCTCACCGTGCGCTTCGTCGCCTTCAGCCCCAAGCGTACCATGTGGAGGAAAGTTGTCCGCCAGCAGCTGACCAGCAGCGCCAGCCGTGCCTACCGCAAGCACATCATCAGCGCGGACCCTCGGCCCTACTACCCGACCATCGGCCAATTGCGGCTTGCGGTGCCCACGGTGCGGCTCCCCCAATTCGTGGCGGACTTCCAAAAGACCGATTTCTCCCAGTGCCCCGACCGCCGCTCGGCGGCGCAGTTCCAGCTCGAAGGCAGGGTGCTGGCGGTGCGGAAGTCCGGCAAGGGCCTCCACTTCCTTGACTTGGTGCAGGACAACCACAAGGTGCAGATCGTCACCTCCAACAAGCTCCTCAAGGTCTCGGCCGACGACTTCGCCAAGACGCTAGGCTTCATCCGCAAGGGCGACCACGTCACGTGCGTGGGCCATGCCTACCGCACCAACTCGGGCGAGCTCTCGCTTCAAGCGTCCGAGTACGTGCGAGTGGCCAGCCCGTGTCTCGACTCCACGTCCGTGCCGGATAAGCTCCGCACCCGCAGGTCCATCAACCACAACCGTGTGATGAACTTCTTGGTGGACCCGGTTCTGCGTCAGCGCATAGCCATTCGCTCCCGCATAATCCTGTCCATCCGGGCTTTTTTGGTGGACCGCGATTTCTTGGAGGTGCAAACGCCCATCATGTCGGGCAGAGGCACGGGCGCGAATGCCGAGCCGTTCCACACCTTCCTGAGGTTCTTGCCTAGATTGCAAACCGAAGCTGATGGTGCTTCTGAGAGGGTTGTGAATGATATCAACGGGGATGTCGATGGGGTTGCCAATGCCAACGATACTGCCATTACTGATGAAACGTCCGATAACAATGCCATTACTAATGAAACGGCCATTACTAATGAAACGGCCATTACTAATAAAACGGCCACTACTAATGAAACGGCCACTACTAATGGATCGTCTAATGACACTGCCATTACTAATGAAACTATCAATGCCAATGGTAGTGAAAATGAAAACAATAGAGAGGCTAGCAGTACTGTAAAAAGACTGCCCTCTTATGGAACTGCCAGCAGTGCCCAGCAGGCTGGCAAATACGAACCGCTCCAGCTCCGCGTGGCGCCCGAGCTCTGGCTCAAGAAATTGGTTATTGCGGGTTTTGATAAGGTGTTTGAAATCGGCCCAAACTTCCGAAACGAGGGTATCGATGCGACCCACAACCCCGAGTTTCTCACCTGCGAATTTTACCGCAGCTTTACCAGCCTTGAGGAGCTCATGAACCTCACCGAGGCTATGTTCGCCCGCATATATCACGACTTGACTGCGGTGCAGCGCCTGCATCTGCTCCTTGAGCATGAGCTCCCGAAGCTCTGCAACTTGGGCGCCATGCAATTCCCGCGATACGAGTTTATTCCCACTATAGAGGCTGCCACGGGCATCGAGCTTCCTCCGGTGTTGGATGAGGCGTCGCTTTTGAAGTACTACTCCATGATAAGCTTGCCTGTGCCTGCACGAAAAACCCCCGCCAGCTTGCTAGACAATCTCTCTAGTACCTTCCTTGAAACGCTTTCGGTATCGCAGCCCAACACCCCGATCATAATATATAACCAGCCGTCTATCATGTCGCCGTTGGCCAAGTCCACTATCAAGGAGTACGGCGCCGGCCCCAAGCGGCAGTATGACATCTCGCTACGATTCGAACTCTTCATCAACGGAAAGGAGTATGTCAATTCGTACGAGGAGGAAAATTCACCCTTTGATCAGAAGGCCAAGTTCCTACTCCAGCAACAAAATAAACGGGAATATGGAGATGTGGAGAGCGTGGTCCCCGACTGGCACTATGTGCAGGCCATGCAATATGGCTTGCCTCCCACCGGAGGTTGGGGCTGTGGCGTTGACCGCTTGGCGATGTTGTTTACCGGCGCATCGAGAATCGAGGATGTGTTGACGTTTGGAACCTTGAAGGATGTCATAAGGCAGTAGGCCAGGACCAGGCCGCGCTGCACCATCTTTGGTGATTTTCTGAGTGCAGCATATCGAAGTGGGAATTGCTTAAGCTACTCAGCTTTCATACATCTGGGTTGCTGGATTCCTTAATTTCTCATGTACTTTGTGGATGGGAAAAGCATTGGTATCTTCACGTTACGTCCACGCTGGTCGTTAATGTGTCGCCTGATAATTACGGACCATCTGAATGCATGAACTAGTGGACAGACAACTATCAGTCAATGCAGGAATGTCGCTGGTAGATGGACGAGCTTCGTGCGAGACATGAAATTACCCCAATCAGAGTTGGAACAAATTTGCAAGCGGCCAGGATGAGAATTTTTCTCACAGACATCGATGCCTCCCAGAAAGGCAAAGGCTAGACCACCCCAGACAGGCACCAGACCACACCAGAAAGCCAAAGACATCAAGAGCAAGACTATTCATACGGGCAACATACATGCAACTAGCAGCTCGAAGCAGAACATCAAGGGGTGCGTGCCGCGTAAACTCACCATCTGAAGAAACAGTCAGTGGAAGCACTCCCCAGTTTTGTCTTTTCAGCAAGGGCAAGCGAGAACGCAGCTCGAAGAACCCGCCAGTATCGCAAGATCAGTTACCATATCGAGTGCTCTTGAGATCGAGTTGGTGGTTCTCCCAGTGCGAGGCTTGGCCGCTTAAGAAATTGCCAGTGGATATAACCCTGGCATGTCCACCGCCAGGTGTGCATGGAGCCCGACAAAGCCCACTCAATTCCCTTGCGAATCTGGGCCGCCACAAATGAGCACATAGGTTTTATGTGTTAGTGCCAGAGTGGCCTACGGCGCCAGGGTGGTCCACGGAAGTATACTGAAACGACCAGCTACAAAAAAGCCAAGTCTAATCTGGTTGCAAAAATTTCAATCACAATTGAATATGAGACAGATATACCTGGGCTCTTTGAGGATACATTCCCTTTTCAAGATACTTGTCAAATCTTTGATAGAGCCTGGTACTCAAAGATGTATTCGGTGATGACCTTAAAAGCAAGGGGATTACCAACACTCACATAGAAAAACTGTCCAACGTGATCGAACTTGCTTCTGACTGTTAAGAAAAAACGACCCACCTTACGATGGCTGGCACAATTTTAACGTTTAGGCACCACCCGCGGCAGCGTACTCCTTATGGTGGATCTGACAAAAAAGTGAGTATAATTTGCAATAGGAGATTTCTGGACATGGTTTGAGATAATTCCCAGTGTCATCATTAGCCCCACGGATTCTGGTGTGCGTCTTCATCTCGGCCATGTCGTTTCCTATCGTATCTCTATCTATGATGCAGCTGAATGACCGTTTCATCTTCGAGATACCACCACGCCTTTCGTTTCCAACCCTTTGAGCTGGAATCTCAAATTTCAAACCGATCGTATGCTGGACGCCGGAATCAAATACTAGAAGTGCTTAGGCCGCTTGATTTGGCTGAAATCAGCTCCCTCTTTGCAGTGCTGAAGCTCTGTCATGATTTGCAGCAGACTCTCACTCCTAAGAAGATGCTAGCTTTGTCTCAGGAACCCAGAATCAGTTGTCAGCTGCAAGCTGTTGAACGTCGCAGACACAACCTAGGTTCTTCCATCAGGCCGTCTAGCTCTCGCGTGCCGCTACCACTGTTACCCGGAGTAATGAGTGCCGGTAACACTAGGCTCCATGTTTTCAGGAGAGGCGTCACCTATTCTTATGTATCAAGTCCCTTCGCGTAAAGCTTAAGTGATCATTCAGGCAATCGCATTCGCCAGTCCAGGACTTTGAACACCTTCATAACACGACTAACAACAGGAGGTAAATCCGAAGCGAATTCTATTTGAAAAGGTAGGGATAAAGTAGGACCCAAAATGAAGCAGAGTCACACTTCAGCAGTGCACATCACAACTCCAGCAGTGCACATCACAACTCCAGCAGTGCACATCAAAACTCCAGCAGTGCATGTCTCATCATCGGAGAAGGCGCATGGGATAGTACGGGGTCGGGTGGTCACTGTGAGTTCTTTCAATACCGGTAGTACCTTATGGTGTGGCAAAGTTCACACATAAGCACAGTTTTCGTGGCTCGTGTGACTTGGCTGCTGTAATCAGAATACTTCCCGGACTGACGCTCCCTTCTGGATTGCTCAAAGATAGGAATCACCATGTCTTCAAAACGGCACTTCCCGTGATCGTTAAAATTCTGCCAAGGTTACGCGCAATGCAGAAGAAGAATCATCAGAGCTCTGTGAGTCCACATTTAGAAGCCAAAATTAAAAACGTACATTAACTCTGCTTCAAATATTGTCCTGCTCTTCAATATGAGTAGGCTATTCTTGAACGCGCTGAACCTTGTCGCTTGTGCGGCAGGTGCTCATTGTAGGGCGCTACCCTATACACTCAGATAAGCCGAATTGTTTTTGAGCCGATGCTCTAGGAATTCGCTACAGAGATAACTTCAGTTTCACTCATATTTCTTGCATGCCGTATCTCTCTGGACTAGATGTGTCCGGTGACCGAGATCAGTTCCTCTTCTCAAGCCGCATACAAATACCCATATTTGCCAGCGACTTACATAGTGAAGGTATAGTCGTACGCAACCTTGCGATCAAACGTATGTCGCTTTTGGTCTAGACCAGCTTCATCTTGTAGACCGTAAAAAACAGTTTCAGAATCAAACTGCGGTTCATCGGGTTATCCATAAGTCAATCACGCAGTGCATTCCTCACTAGTCGAAAAATTTCGGCAAATCATCTCTCAAATAAAAAAAAATGTGTGACCTTCTCAACTGGTCGAATAACATCAAGGGGTGGATTGTTTGAGCCTACGCTAGAAGTATTTTTGATGGTCTGGTAGTAGTGGACATTCTGGGCATGTCTCACCCCGTAGATGTGAGAATACTATTCTAGGCAGGGAAGAGACCTCCTTGCTTAAATATTGGAGAGCGGCCTTCACTAAAAGTCAAGTTGGAGGGCTGCGCCGTCGTCATTCCAACGGCTCAATCAGGAGGTCGAAGAAGAGGCGTTGTCAACGCCTCTCACTTAAGCGCTTGTGCATAGAGTCGCGCTTAGACTCAAGCCTTCGACACATGTGCATCCTGCAGCTAGAAATGCGTCATAGTTTCAACTCGTTTTAGTATATTGCTATACAGGGATATGTAGGTAGACCTAACAGACCACCGATCCATGCGGGCAGGCTGG
>NKZP01000986.1:0-13283 GCA_002370765.1 Metschnikowia similis
ACTCGGACGTGTCCCCTTTGTTTCACGGATCATCAACAATATACTTCCTTCTCTTAGTCTTACATCTATAGAACCTGACATTTATTACTTAAAAATCATTTGAATATGTGATCACAGATATAGGGTGAGAAATAAAATGCCCTGATGCAAACAAAATTACGTGATTATATTAAGTCAACTAATAATTTGCCTGTTTATATACCATTACCAATTTATCCCTTAATTTATTTTTTCTTTTAATTTCTTATCTTTTTATTTACTTATTTTACCGTTAAATAACATACGGGGGAGTCCTGGGGATTCCAAGAACACTAAGGCTTTGGGCCGTGTAGTTCACGGTCCGAGTTCACGTCCGAATTGATAAGATTACAATTTGGTTGGGGGAGATCAACGTTTGGTTGATGAAGATACAATTTGGTTGGTGGAGATTAACGTTTGGTTGATGAAGATACAATTTGGTTGGTGGAGATTAACGTTTGGTTGATGAAGATACAATTTGGTTGGTGGAGATTAACGTTTGGTTGATGAAGATACAATTTGGTTGGGGGAGATTAACGTTCGATTGATAGAGATCGTTTACTTGAATCTACACTAGAAGTATTTCTTGTGGGTCTGGAATTGGTGGACAGTCTTGGCATGTCTCACCTCCGTAGTTTATCTGATTACTTTTATAAGCTTGGGAGATCCCACTCCTTTTATAGTATTGGAGTGGACCTTCAACAACTCAGGAGGACACGGATTAGACTATACTAGACTTTAGCCAAAGTCACTCCCACTGGAAACTCTATGGTAAACCGGATCATCCAAGTCTTGATCCGGTAGAATATAAGAGATCATGGTCCGAGTTCACGTCCGAGTTCACGTCCGAGTTCACGTCCGAGTTCACGTCCGAGTTCACGTCCGAGTTCACGTCCGGGTTCACGTCCGGGTTCACGTCCGGGTTCACGTCCGGGTTCACCGTGCGAGGGCCTCTGTCACTTGCATGGCCGCTCTCAGCCAATCCACACCGTTGGTGTGACCAAACGTCTGCTTGGAAATGTCTGCTTGGGATATCAGGTACGCACGCTTGGTTAATGTAATCCGCGTTATAACTTAGCTTGAGCTTTACTTGAACTGAACTTTACTTAAACTGAACTTTACTTAAACTGAACTTACTTAAACTGAACTTACTTAAACTGAACTTTACTTAAACTGAACTTTACTTAAACTGAACTTCACTTAACTTGACTTATAACTCTTGATATCTATCATCATCAGCGACGACGATCCAGCATGGCTGGTCCAAAAAGAGCTGGCCGCTCGCTGCCACCAACAAACCCTCTGAGCACCACACGGACTAGCATCTATGTAGCATGAAGCACTATTTACCAGACTGATCTGAGGCAATTCCTTGTCTCTCTTGATACGCATCGTCAGCATCATCCTGAAATAACCCTCAGCCAACCATATGCTTCTCTTGGTTTCATTGTCAGTCTGCACACTTCTTCAGGTCTGCACACTTCTTCAGGTCTGCACACTTCTTCAGGTCTGCACACTTCTTCAGGTCTGCACACTTCGTCAGCATGTGGCTGTCCTGCCGCCGGCCTGTTCAATCGGGCATTCTGTCTCGCTCAGAATGTCCGGCCTTGACTCTACCGAATGGCTAGTAGAGTCCTCGTTTCATGCCACGTTGGACTGCCTCCAAGAAAACCATGCGTAGGCTCACCCCACATTTCCACTTTCCGGCCCAGCGGTAGTCTTTACCCAGCCAATCGCTCGGGGTTGCCCACTATGTGGCCATGGGGCAGCCTACTCGTCCACACGGCTTTGGTGCGGTGGGCCCAGTCTTCCCGCCAAGTGTGCATGTCCGATAAAAAACCCCACGCCCGCTCCCTCGGGACGTCTGATGATGAACCTCGAACTCTGACCATTCAATATATCCAGCTTCTATGGTGCCTAGATGAAGCACTGGTTGGACCAACATGGGCCGGCAAACCTGCTTGAGAACCGTCTCTTCTGGTGTACACTGGATCGCTGAGGCTCCTCAAGCATCTGTTTCTCCACCGGTCCGACCAATCATTTGCATGTCCACGCTTCTGGTCTGTCGGTTGTCTGTCGGTTCGCTGTAGACTGCACTCAGGCCTAGTTGCATAACCTGCCTTTGCCGCTTCGGAGCTGATTCCTCGGCTGTTCCACTGGCTAAATCCTAGTGTCTAATCGGACACCTGAACGTACTCGTATGCCTGACCACTGTATTCATTCTTATCCCCTCCGGCACAGCTCGCAATGAATGCAAGGGTACATCAAGTACAAAAGGTGACTGAAATGGAGTTTGAATTGGTATGGTTTTGGACCGGTGGCACTTTTGGCCACTTACGACTCTTGAAGCCGCCCGCTGACCGTCCATTTCGTTCTGTGTAACCTGGAGCTAAGTGCCCAGATTGAGGTCCATCAAAGAGGGTCCATGGTCCTTGCGTCCATGATTCCCGCGTCGCATATCATACCCAATCGGAATAGCACCTGCTCCACCACTCCTCTTGTTCAATACAGATTGATGCATGTAGCAGGCGGCCTCTGTGGCCTCCACGAAATATTTCATAGTCACAGCCGCCGAATCAATGTCTCATCATCCTGCGCTTCTCTTGACATTCATTTTTCTCCATCTCCAATATCCTTCGCTTCTCCTTCATAACTCGCCTCTCCTGTATCTAATTCAAGTTTCTGTCTCCTTGGAACTCCAGAAGTTGATGATGTACCGGGCATTTGCCGAACTTCCAGTACTCATCGTTTTTGGCTGGCAATTTCGGAGACTTCAACCGTAAACCAGCTCACGCTTCGAACGGATCCTTCTGCAATCACAACCAAGCACTGAAATGCATGCCTTGGCTATTTCTCCGCGTCTCCGTCTGGTTGCTGACCGATAACATCTCTTTGAAAAGCCAATTCTATTGCCCCATAGGGGCCGACTAGATACTTGTAGTATCGTCTCTCTATTCATGCTGCTCTTGCACCTGCACTCCTAAAATTCATTGATCTTCTCAGTGTTCTTGTATGACTTTCGAAACAAATCCTGGTTGGGTTGGCTGGCCTGGTTCGCCACGCCGGGCGTGCTTGGTGTCGAAGACGTGTTGGACCCCGCACCATTCAAGGTGGCACTGTCTATAGACGATCTGGTGGTTGACGTGGAAGACCTGCGGCGGTTGTTTCTTGCCGTAAGAGGGTCAATCTTCACACCTAACTTCTGATGCGCAAAGAGCCCGAGGATGTCAGTTAACGTAATCACCCCGACCAAGGTGCCCGGCCGCCCGGACTCGTGGTTCACCGAGTCGGCAAGCGCATTTTCCACGGTGGACGCAGAGCTCTGCGGGTTTGGCATCGACGACACTGACCCTGCTCCGGATTCCACGATCCATAGTCTGTGAGACTGAGTGGCCACCAACTTGGCAATGACCCTGGCCAAAGACGACTGGCGGCTCACGTGGAAAATGGGAAACTGGTCCTGGCCCCTCTCGATGCCCTTTTGCGACAAGTTGTAAGAGATGAAGTTGGTCACCGGCTTAAACAAATAGTGGGAGTTTTTGGTCGACGATACATTCTTAACGTCAACTATACTAATATTGCCCACCAAGCACTTGTTGCGGTCAATCACTGCCAATGACGACACCCTCTCGTCAAACATCTTTCGCAAGGCCTCGATCAAAGGCTGGTCGCCGTAGATTGTGAGCGGGATGGTGGAACCGATCTTCAAATCCTGCAAAGACGAATTGAGGTAGAATTCAAGTGAGGGAAACCGCCGGGCGTTTTCCCAAAAGAACTTGAGCACTCTCCGTTGCGATAAAATCCCCGAGATTCGAGACTCAGAACTCAAGATGGCCACACGGTGAACACCATTGCCGAAAGCCTCCACGGCCTTGAGCAAGGGTTCGGTCTCCTTCAACATGATCAAAGGGTTCTTGGGGTGCAAGCGGATTATGGCGTCCACAGGCACCTCCTCACCCTTCTTGGCCCTTGCCACGATGGACATCAAATTGTCGTGTTTCTGCTGAGGCGTCAAGGCCGTTCCCAGGGCATCGCTGACATTCTCTTCAATGAGTTCATTTAAGTTAATCTTGTTCATCACCAAAAGGAGGAATGTGTTCAAGTCGGAGTAATCAAACGACAAGCAGTTGGTCAAGTCAAAGTTGGTGCGAGACAAGGCCACGGGCAACGAGGTCAAGTCGTGGTCCACCAAGGTCTCGAAGGCTTTCTGTATGGAGTACGACGAGTTGATCGCAATGAGCTTACTCGTTTCGACCAAGTCCACCAAGGGAATGTCGCTCCACTCGGCATTGCTGGGGGCATTGAGCACGGACGACGAGCGCGACGAGATCGACGTGTTTCGGGACAAGCTGAAGTCTTCGGGCGGGAACGCCTGCAGATCCACGGGCAAGGGAGGGGGCGACGATAAAATCTCCACTATGGAGGGCCTTCTTGAGGCGGAATTCTTGTGGGGATGAAGCTGTTGGTGGTTGATGACAGGCGACTGCGGGGACCGAGAGAAGGACGAATTGTGCGACATCGTGAAATATTGGGCAGCCGCAAACGCTTAGGGGAAAGGATTCAGTTGATAAAGGAAATCCGTAACAAGTATCGGATCTACACCTGTCGATCTACACCTGTCCACAATCGGGGTCTAGGTGTGTCTAGTATGGTCCAACAAGCACAGGCAGCAACACGCAGGCACGGGCCAGAGGTAGGGGGGGGAGGTTTTGTCCAATGGGAGGGTGGATGGACAGACAGACAGGCCGATGAATGGATGGGTGCAGCAGCAAGAGTTGATTGGGGATCGTAGTCACGGGCGGTCTGATGGAATGGAGATCCCTGAGGGGTAAGGAAGATGTGGGATGAAAGTGGTGGGCGCGAGGAGCCGCGGGGCGCGCGAGGAAGCGCAAGCATAAGGCGCATTGTTGGCCGGCAAAGGGCGGCGAGGAGGCAGCAAAGCGGGGGGGAAGAGAAAACAAAGATGGAGGCGGCACACAGTGATTAATATAGTTTCTTTTTGTGAACCAAACGGCGCCTGCAAGGAAGGCGGTGGAAACGGCGGGGGTCTTGGCCCAGGCCCAGATGCGGAGAGGCGGCTTGGTGCAGGAGTGTATGGATTATCCACATTATTGATGGGCAGGGAAATACACAAGAGAGGGTTATGGGAGAGTGCAGAGAGGCGGCGGTGTGTCGTGAGTCAATAGAGTGTGGGGTAGTGAAATTCCCAAGGTAGAGGAAGAAGACGATGGACCCATGAGGACAATGGAGATGAAACAGGGATGCGACGCCGAGGGAACATGTGGAGCGCGGATGGAACATGCATCAGGCCAGGCACCGGGGTGTGCCGCAAGAGGCCCACGTCCTACGGGAAATGGGTGTGATCAAACTTGACGAAGGGGAGAAGATTCGAACGTGAAGGCCTCGTGCTAGAGAATCACGAGGGGCGTGCATAATTCACGAGGGCCATGCTAAGGAATTCCGAGGGCCATGCTAAGGAATTCCGAGGGCCATTCTAAGGAACTCCGAGGGCCATGGCCGAGACTAGCGAGACTTTGTAGCGCCGACGCCCCTCTCCCCGTCCCATGGAAGAAAGCTTCAAGTGTCCCAAGAGCGTTCTGCACACTGCCGTTTCTATACGTCAAGAGTCACACACGCTGGCCGCATGCATGCCGCGCCAGGGTCACGCTCAGCACCATCACCCACGGAGCACCGCGAACCCGAGATCACGTGAGCATCAGCCCACGGGGGCTCTATGTGCATAGCCGTTCCCCAGGCCGCGCTCCTGCACCCTGCCTGGGCCCAACATTTTTTCGCCTATAGAATTCCAGCGAATCCATGCCACTCGGCTATCAGAAAAAGAAATGCTAAATCTGGTCTCTGGCAAATTCAAGAAAAAGAAATTCCATCCGTTTGGGTATATGCAGGTAAACGCCCTTCAAGAGGACACTGAGGTTCTTCCTCGCGAGCACGCCGCACTGATGGCGGGTGTGTAGCACAGTTCAAGCGGGAATCCATCATCCTCCAGGTAACAGGCGCATGCGGTCGTGGCGGGCATGTCATGTCTTTCAGTACGGCAAGGAAGCGTAGTATCCCTGCCAGCGCGCACCCGCCCTTGGAGGTGGAGGAAGGGCGGGTCACGTGGGCATCAGGCAACTGCGAAACCCAACTTTTTCTGGGACTGCACACAACATTCTTTTTATAAACCCGCGCTCTCGGTCTCTGCTCATTTGCCAGCTGCAACTCTCCACACCAATGACCTCCAACGCAGACGTCGATTCAGTGGATATCTTGGCGCTCAATGCACTTGCTGCAGGTGCTAACAAGAAAAACCCCCGCGTGGTGGCGGCCGGGTTGGGTGGAAAGCTCATGGGCACCAAGTCTCTAGTCGATGTCACGGCTGAACAAATCACCAAGGACTCGGAGACCTTCTTTGAGAAGGACGAACGGGAGAGACTCAAGTACTCCAGAATGCAACATATTTCCGAGAAGCCATGGACTCTCAGCAACTGGCATGAACACATCAACTGGTTGAATGTTATCTTGGTTGGGCTTGTGCCCCTTCTCGGTGTGGCGTACGCCTTTCATAACCCACCACAAGTCAAGACGCTCGTATTGGGGTTTGTGCTTTACGTCTTCTCGGGGATTTCCATCACTGCCGGCTACCACCGGTTGTTTTCTCACAATGCCTTCCAGGCGCACTGGTCTGTGCGGGCGTTCGTTGCCTTCTTTGGCGCAGGTGCAGTGCAAGGCTCCATTAAGTGGTGGGGCCACAGCCACAGAATTCACCACAGGTACACGGATACCAACAGAGACCCATATGATGCCAGACAAGGGTTCTGGTACTCTCACCTCGGCTGGATGATGACCAAGGCAAATCCCAAGAACAGGGCCAGAGCCGATATCTCTGACTTGACTGCAGACCCCATTGTCAACTTCCAGCACCGCCACTACTTGCTTTTGATGATTTTCTCTGCTTTGGTTGTTCCATGTCTCGTTGCTGGCTTCGGATGGAACGACTTCATGGGTGGTTTCATGTACGCAGGCATCTTGAAGTACGCTTTCATTCAACAGGCAACGTTCTGCGTTAACTCGTTGGCGCACTGGATCGGTAACCAGCCCTTCGACGACAGAAGAACGCCCAGAGACCACGTTCTCACGGCCGTGGTTACTTTCGGCGAGGGCTACCACAACTTCCACCATGAGTTCCCCTCGGACTACAGAAACGCCTTGAAGTGGTACCAATACGACCCCACTAAGGTGGTGATTTATGCATTGTCCAAGATAGGCTTGGCCTGGAACTTGCAGACGTTTTCTCAGAATGCCATCGAGCAGGGCTTGTACCAACAGCAGCAAAAGAAGTTGAACCTCATGAAGGCCAAGTTGGACTGGGGTGCCGAGGTGTCAACGTTGCCTGTGTGGGAGCGCTCCTACTTCAACGAGATTGCTAAGAAGGAGGGACTCATTATCATCTCGGGCATTGTGCACAATGTCAAGGGATTCATCAAGGAGCACCCAGGAGGACAAGCCTTGGTTAGGGCATCGTTGGGCAAGGACGCCACCAAAGCCTTCAATGGCCATGTGTATGCACACTCGAATGCAGCACACAACTTGTTGGCCACCATGAGAGTGGCAGTGATCAAGGACACCGAGGTCAATGGCAACACCTTTGACTTGCAGGAAGACATGATGGCCAAGAAGGAGAATTAGGGATTTAGAAGCAAATACATGGATTAAGTACTAGGCGTGTAGGCGATCAAGTACCAGGCGTGTAGGCGATCAAGTACCAGGCAGGCGATCAAGTACCAGGCGTGTAGGCGGCAGCAATGCGAGAGAGGCACAGTTGCAAGAACAGCAAAGGACATGGGCACGAGGATAGATGCGACGCAGCGAGCAACCATTATGGAAGGCGGCCACTAGTGCGCCGGCGCAACCCCGCGTCGTAGTTGGACCCCTCACTAAAGAGCAGCCGTGAGCGTATCGGGAAGCACGGGGTGGTGTGATTAGTCGAGAAAAGTGGCGCAATGGCATGCACATAGCGCGCCGGTGCAGGATCAGGTGATTTTGCAGCCACCCCAGCAAGTATATAAGAGCCAAGGCGGCGCCAACTCCAGCAGCTGAAACCAACTCCACCTTCCGAACTCCCAACAACTTCGCAATAATTACCATGGCTTTACCCAGAACCACATACCTCAATTTGATTGGCCGCAGCGTGCCCCATTTGTTCCAGTGGGGTGTTGGCTTGGGCTTTTTCCTTGGCTGGCCTCATGCCGTGATAGGGCTTTCTAACAAAGTCCACGGCGTGCCCAAGATCAACCAGGCGTACTTTTAAAGATGGAAGTGCAGCAGAGATTGGATGACAAGATACCGAAGCGTTTACGAAGGAGAGCAATAGCCGGGACTCTGGACTAGTTGCGGGGCCAATGGAGGAGTGATTCGCCGCCGCCCAATGCTGATTCAAACAAGCCAGTCTTCCATCCATGGCGAGAGAGTGCTCAGGTATAGAGCGAGATGACCAGTAGCAGGCACTGGTATGTGGGCGTGTGAGTGTGTGTGTGTGTGTGTGTGTGTGTGTGTGTGAGTGTGTGTGAGGTGGGTAACGGGGCCAAACGCTTGCATGCAAGTCCCGAATGAGCCTCAAATGACTATTTATGATACTCTGTTAGAAGACACAATAGATATATTCGAACGAGCCATTGACTGTAAGGAGCAATTCTACCAGGCATTGGAACAATTCATGAGACGCTCACGGAGCAGCATGCCAGGAACCAAGAATACAGGGGCTATGCCTACGGAATTTAATGGTTGTGGAACAATTCACCGCCTAAGGGATCCCATGGGGGTTGATGATGCAGTGGAATGTTTGGTGGTGTCCCTTGGGTGTTTTGAATAGCGTCAAAAGTCTGCCGGCGGTGCCTGGTTGATTGAATGGCCAGAACTCTCGATTCAATCATTGGTCTTGTTGGACATCTAGTCCTCGGAGGGTAGCCTTCGTCACTCGTGTGAAGGTTAATCTCCATCCAACAGACGTGTTTTGGGGAATGGCATGCAAGGATTTGAATTGTCCGCCATATTAACGGTGGTAACGGGGTGTTGACGTGTTCAGCATCAAGATTTCATGTGGTCCCACATTCCGGCTTACCTCAACTGCCTAGATCCTTCGATGTCCGTTGACCATACGCCAATCCCTAAGGCCGTTTGAGAGCAGTCATTCCTGCATTGGTGCCCCATTCCTGCTTTCCCATTCATTATTTGGCTCAGTTCCCGAAACGTTCCATGGAGCCTCAGAATTCATGAGGTTCAGAGATGCCCCACCAACTCCATGAGTGAGGAGTTAATAGTGGGATACATGAACTAGGATGGAAACTAGGAAGGAAACTAGGATTTCTGGGTGAAACTACATTCCACTTGGTCTGTTCCTGTCCTCGACTCCATTGATAAGTTCACTCAGTCACGTGACCAGTCCCCAAATTGAAACACTCTAAGCTTCTAACGGGCGGCTCGTGTGAGGCCTCATCGAGATAAGGCTCGGTGTCGGGAAGCACAGCGGCTCGGCCCGTGGCTAGCCGTCCACTTGTGCGCCTATGGGCAGCGCACTACCCAGCGGTCTAACAGAACCACCAAAACAGACACACTAAATAAAAGATACATAAAAGATAAATAATCATCAGGATAATGCCTCCCTGGGAATCCAAAAGCCTCTTTTTCTACTATACTCATTGATGGCTATATTTAGTGGATTGATTTCTAGACGGACAAATCTGACCATGGCTGGGGATGGATTCTTTCTAGACGGACAAATCTGACCATGGCTGGGGATGGAATTATCGGATTAACCGTCCACCAAATTAAACACGAGTAGCGTTATAATAACGAGTCTTCTGAAATTTCTGATTTTCATATTTACTCATAACCACTCAAACTTAATTTCTCTAGTGCTCATTTGTGACCAACATCGTCGAACAGTGTGAAAGCTCCTGATCTACTGCACCTTTTTTTTTTTTTTTTTTTAACCTATTAGGTTTTCAGGATCTTAGATTCTTGGTTGCTAACGTAGTAAGAAAAAGTATCGTTGACGTTCCCTAAAACGGGGGATCGTCCAACTCATATAGATCTGGTGTGGGCCACGTGAGGCCTCATATCGGGGAGGCGCTCCACCTTCAGTCCGCGTGAGCGCACTGTTGACAACCAGAACATCTGGCCACTTATGGGTGAATGTCGATCCCCAAATATAAAAGCCTAGCTGCCTGCTTACTTCACAAGAATCATGCGAACCCAGGTTGGAGGATCTTCAAAGATGCCTCCTAGAATCAGACCCACTAATACAAATGCATCTAAGGAAGTCCACAACTATCTTCATGATACCATGGCTGTGTTATTCGAGATAGGATCACCACTGGACATCAGTCCATGGTCACTCTCCGGTCCTCCTAACACACCCATGTATAATGATGAACAGTTATGATGAACAGTTATGATGAACAGTTATGATGAACAGTTATGATGAACAGTTATGATGAACAGTATAATGTTGAACAGGAGTTATCCGATTTACACGCACGAAGCCGGCATACAAATCCCTATACGGCTTGAAGCACGCTCCACTTGCGTGGAACCAAGAGATAAATGAAACCATCCGGAAAATGAGGTTTCAACGGCTTATAAATGAAAGTTGCATCTATTGCACGAAAAGTGGATCTTTGTCAACTTTATAGCACTCGTTAGATCCACCATGGGTAGCGCACTACCCATGGATACACAATTAACCTCGACGTGCGGATACCGTCGAAACCCCGGCTGGAGAGGGGCGTGTGCAATCGTGACGGACTTTTTCGAGGTTTAGACAAATGCAACGTCGTGGTACCCAAATGCAATGCGTGGTTGTCCCAGATGCAGGACAAAGGCCGCCTGGCCTACGGATAAGCCAGAGTGGGACTTGTTGGGTTGCTTTGGGACTTGTTGGGTTGCTTTGGGACTTGTTGGGTTGCTTTGGGACTTGTTGGGTTGCTTTGGGACTTGTTGGGTCGCTTTGGTGCCCCCGCCGGGATTCCACAAACACGTGTATCTCACCCACGGGAGAATCCTTGAAAACTTGTGTAGAATTCGTGTACCGTTGGGCAATTTCGGAATCTCACCACATCATTCGCAGAGGCATCTTGTTTCGGGTTTGAAATACCCCGGTATACTAAGTTCCATATGAATTGATCTCTGCATTTCTTGACTTGAATTGCCATTGCTGTTCCTGTAAAATTTGATTGCCATGTGATTCCCAATGTGATTCCCGGAAACTCAATCTGGCTTATTCTGGCTTATTTTGGCAGAATTGAGAGGCGGATTGTTCCTGTGTCTCCGAACACCACCATTGCATTTCCAGTGGAGCCACGGCGCTGCACCTCATAGGGTGCAACTGGTGCCGCCTCGCCTGAGCCTCGGAGATAGGCTGTACTTGTCTCCGCATGTCGAAGATTGATTGTGGGTGACACGCTACCCATGGTGCATCCAACACAGTAGGTATTTCCAAAACCGCCATGCCCCCTTTGTCCACGCCCACTGTTTTGCGAGTCCACGGGGCGACTATGTCCATGACTCATCTTGACTGCCTCGTCCCCAAATCACGTGATGTGATGTGATGTTCTGAAAGTTCGTCGTTAAGCACGGGCTCAATTGTGTGATTGAATATTTGGGCTGGGCGGTTCCTGAGGTGGAGTTTCGCCTCCTCCATTGCAACAGTAGGTACTTCAATCTAGACGATGGAGGAGTACCTGGAGAAATCGATGGTCTAAAAGCAGATCACCCTTCAAGAAGCCAAAGTATACCCGGTCAAATAAAACTGAATTCATAAAGATCAGATCCACACGGGTAGTGCGCGGCCCATGGTCACACCGGTGGTGCGGGTACAAGGCGAAACCGGTAATCCGCATGGAGCGACCGCTCACCTCCAGGCTCAGACGGGGCCTTGCAACTGGTGGTTTCTCGGGTGCAGGACCAGCCCCGGTTGACACGATTCTCGCATGCTTTGCACTAGAGCTCTTTTCGTTGTTTGCCATAGATGACCAAGGAGAGATCTAGCATAGTCATCCCATGTTAACTCGCCTCTGGTCTCGTCAAGGAAGCGAGTACCTTATCAATTTCTGATATTCCTGCACGAGAAGGGCTTCTGGTAGACCCAGCAATTGACATCTTGATGAACTAGGTTTTGATCACCTATCAACATCGTTCGAAGCTGGGTTCAAAAGCTTGGATCCCAGGCACTTCTCGGACGCTTAACTCCACTTGGCGTGCACCAGCCTCGGGACAATCACATGCTCAAGTTTGCCGTGCAGTCATTGACAGTCATTGACAGTCATTGACAGTCATTGACAGTAATTGTACAACGCAAACTCGAGGTTGCACGTTTATGCAAAGCATTCACACTTTTGACCGCTAATGGCTGTCTGCAAATGCCAAGATGTATCAAATCGTGAAAGATGTTGGATATTACCCCATTTGACCATGTGGGCTATTCAAAGATGATGGGTCAATTCAGGGCCGGGGTCCGTATCATGTAATGAAAGGATTGGATGTCACTTTGAGTCTCTGGTGCAAAGACCAACCGTTTTCCTGACCATAGAACTAATAGTCGAACCGTGGCGGGCAGCTTCGGCCGGAAAATCGTGCGAGTAAGCCATGGCCATAGCATTAAAAATGTCTAACTCCATTTGCATCGGGTCGATACTTGCCTGGGTTGATACTTGCCTGGGTTGATACTTGTTGATACTTGCCTGGTGCGGTCATTGCTCTGGGGCCATGGTCGTTTGCCGACTGCCAGGGCTCATGGGTCATTGATGATAAGCCGTTGGTGCAGTGCTTGAACTGGCCGCTTGTCCTCATAAAATATTGGTGACCTTCCAGTAGACGAGCAGGAGTAACATTCCTTAGACTCTCGGCTTAGCGGGGTACTGATGTGCCTTGAACAGTTGGGGCAGGAGCGATTCGTACTAGGCAACCAATGTGAGCAGTGTATTCGATGATCTGAGTTCAAGAGCAGCCACATGCTTTGCATCCAGAAAACAAAAATGTTCCGGATACGGAGGTTGAGGAGGGCAAAGGACACGCCCAAACTTGGTGCGGTACCTTTACTCCGGAGACTGCTTTAGGGATTGGTAGACGTGATTGGCGAGTTTGCCGTCTTTGCCGAGTTTGCCTTTTTCGCCGTCTTCGCTGTGTTTGCGGTCTTTTCCATCTTTTTCGTTTTGCCGAGTTGCCGTCTTAACCGTCCTTGCCGAGTTTGCCGGGTTTGCCGTCTT